>CM056058.1:100741001-100831001 GCA_029574335.1 Rana kukunoris | reverse complement strand
AGAATCAAATGGCGGTCATTGCAATACTTTTTGTCACACCGTATTTGCGCAGCGGTCCTACAAGCGCACTTTTTTTGGAAAAAATCTACTTTTTTGAATTAAAAAATAAGACCGCAATAAATTTGGCCCAATTTTTTTATATATTGTGAAAGATAATGTTACGCTGAGTAAAATGATACCCAACATGTCACGCTTACAAATTGCGCCCGCTCGTGTAATGGCGTCAAACTTTTACCCTTAAAAATCTCGATAGGCGATGTTTATAAAATTCTATAGGTTGCCTTTTTTGAGTTGCAGAGGAGGTCTAGGGCTAGAATTATTGCTCTCGCTCTAACGATCGCGGCGATACCTCACTTGTGTGGTTTGAACACCGTTTTCATATGCGGGCACTACTCACGTATGCGTTCGCTTCTGCGCGCGAGTTCGTTGGGACGGGGCGCTTTACAATTTTTTTTTCTTATTTTTTTTTTATTTATTTTATTATTTTTTACACTGGAAAAAATAAAAAAAATAAAATGATAACTTTTATTCCTATTACAAGGAATGTAAACATCCCTTGTAATAGAAAAAAGCATGACAGGTCCTCTTAAATATGAGATCTGGGGTCAAAAAGACCTCAGACCTCATATTTAGACTAAAATGCAAAAAAAAAAAAATTAATATTTGAAACTGTAATTTTTTTAAAATACAAAAAAAAAAATGTTTCTTTAAGACGCTGGGCGGGACAGATGTTTTGACGTCACTTCCGCCCAGCAGAGCTATGGGGATGGGTGGGGGTGATTTTTCCCTCACTCGCATCCCCACACAGCAGACGAACGGACCCGATCGCCTCCGCCGCTACCGACGGCTCCGGTAAGCGGCCGAGGGCGCGGGTGAGCGTCGGGAGGGGGGCCCTCTCCCGCCGGCGATCTCGTGGCAAATCCGCCGCGGAGACCGCCGTTATGTTTTACAGGACCGCTCACACTAAAGATGGATACCTCGGTTGTGGCAGCAGCTGCTGCCGTTACCGAGATATCCATCTTTAAAGTTAGGATGCATATATGCGTACAGCGGTCGGGAAGTGGTTAAAGGGGTGTTCCAGCCAAATTTGGTGTTTATTAAAAGTCAGCAGCTACAAAAAGTGTAGCTGCTGGCTTTCAATAAACACACACTTACCTGCTCCAGCGTTCCAGCGACGCGCCGGCCGGGGCTCCGCTCCGCTCCCCCCCTCCCGGCCGGCATCCTCATTGCTACTGTGGGCACCCGCCGTGACAGCCTTCGGCTTCACGGCCGGGCACCCACTGCGCATGCCTGAGCCGCACTGCGCATGCGCGCGCGGCTCGCCGCTGATTCGACAGGCGATCATCTAGGACCTGTCACGTGTCCTAGACGATCACCTAGGGGAGGGGCTGCAGTAAGGCGATTAAGCTTAATAGCCTTACCAGCCCTCGGCGGAAGGAGGAAGTGGGACAGGAAGTCCCACTCCTCCTGAAGCCCCCACTCCCCCCCCCAAAAAATTACATGCCAAATGTGGCATGTAAGGGGGTGAGGAGTGGAACAAGCGGAAGTTCCAAATTTGGGTGGAACTCCTCTTTAAGATAGATAGACTATATTGTAAAACAGGGGTGCCCAACCTTTTGAAGAGTGAGGGTCACTTAAGCGACTTGGTAACCGGTCACGGGCCACAATGAGCGGTGTGGGTACACATTGCAGCCCCCTCTACTCTATAGAGCTCAATCTACTTTTTTCTTTTTGCGGATTGAATTGGAGGTAGGCGTTTGTAAACGGACACAAGTCGATTTACATCTGCTAATCCTTAGAGGTGAATGGAGGGTCCAATTGGGTCGGACTGACTGTGTGAAAGGGGCCAATGGCTCAGTGCAGGTAACCCTCAGGTATACTGCTCTGCACCTGCGGATCAGTATGAAAGCAGTCCGGTAACCACTGCAGAACAGACATGCCCATATCAGACATGCCCACTGTGATTTTAGTAATAAATTTACCTTCAGGCTTCATTTCCATGGACGTTTTTATAGCCACTTTTCTGAGCGTTTTTTGCAGCTTAAAAACGGCTCTCCATGTTAGTCTATGGCCTCATGCCCACCATGACGTTTTTGAGCTGTAGATGGCTGAGCCGTTTTTAAGCTGCAAAAAAAAACCAGGACCAGTGCGTTCTGAAGCTCCAGCGTTAGAGCTGTAAAAACGGCAGACGTTAAAAAACGCCCAAAAACGCTACCGCGGCGTTTTTGAGCTCCAGCTCAAAAAAACAAAAAAACAATAATAAAACATAATAAAAAGAACACGGACAGGCGTTTTTAAGCTGTAAAAAAGGCTAAAAAAAATGGCCGTAAAAACGTCCATGGAAATGAAGCCTTAAAGGGGTAGTTCCCCCAAAAACCTTTTTTTTAACATTGATTGAGGCTCGTTATGTCAAGGGGAATCAGGTTTTTTTTTTTTAGAAATGAAGCAGTACTTACCGTTTTAGAGATGCATCGTCTCCGACGCTTCCGGGTATGGGCTCCGACTATAGGCGTGCCTATTTGATTGACAGGCTTTCGAGGTCGCATACATCGCATCACGATTTTCCGAAAGTAGCCGAACGACGGTGCGCAGGCGCAGTATAGAGCCGCACCGTCGCTCGGCTTCTTTCGGCTACTCGTGACGCGATGTATGCGACCGTCGGAAGCCTGTCAATCAAATAGGCACGCCCAGACCAGACGATCATACCCGGAAGCGACGGAGACGATGCATCTGTAAAACGGTAAGTATTGCTTTGTTTCTAATAAAAAAACACCCGATTCCCCTTGACATAACGAGCCTCAATCAATGTTAAAAAAAGGTTTTTGGGGGAATTACCCCTTTAATAACAGTATTCTATTTCATCCCAGAGCAGGAGGTCACGAGCCACTGGTTGGCCACCCCTGTTGTAAAAAGTGTACAGGAGGCCTGCCACTACACACATATGAACTTTAATGGCATCCCAGGCTTGGTCCGTAGGGTTCAATTTTGCGTTGGCCCAGCCTTTGCTATAACAGCTTTAACTCCTCTGGGAAGGGTGTCCATGCGGTTTAGGAGTGTGTCTATGGGAATGTTTGACCATTCTTCCAAAAGTGCATTTGTGAGGTCAGGCACTGATATTAGATGTGAAGGCCTAGCTCAGTCTCTGCTCTAATTCTTCCCAAAAGGTGTTCTGTTGGGATGAAGTCAGGACTCTGTGCAGGTCAGTCAAATTCCTCAACCCCAAACTCGCTCATCTATGTCTTTATGGACCTTGCTTTGTGCACTGGTCCAAATCATTTGGTAGAGGGCGATTATGGTGTGGGGTTGTTTTTCAGGGGTTGGGCTTGGTCCCTTAGTTCCAGTGAAGGGAACTCTCAAGGCATCAGCATACCAAGACATTTTGGACAATTTAATGCTCCCAACCTTGTGGGAACAGTTTGGTGATGGCCCATCCTGTTTCAACATGACTGCGCACCAGTGCACAAAGCAAGGTCCGTTCATGCTCAAAAACCTTCCAATGTGGCTGAATTAAAACAATTCTGCTAAGAGTGGGCCACAATTCCTCCATAGCGATGTAAAATACTCAATGCCAGTTATCGCAAAA
This sequence comes from Rana kukunoris, assembly GCA_029574335.1. Classification (NCBI taxonomy): domain Eukaryota; kingdom Metazoa; phylum Chordata; class Amphibia; order Anura; family Ranidae; genus Rana; species Rana kukunoris. The sequence goes on along the minus strand of CM056058.1, from coordinate 100,827,418 downwards.
GCTTGATGCAGTTGTTGCCGCCAAGGGTGGCACAACCAGTTATTAGGTTTAGGGGGCAATTACTATTTCACATAGGGAGAAGCATCGCTCTGCGGAGAACCGTGGTTGTCCAAGAGTGGAGTGTGGTGGGGTGGAGGAGACAATGGACCATTTCTTGCTTCAGTGTAGAAGTCTATAAGCGAGTGGGTGGGGCTCTGGGTATCCCTTTTCTTTCCTGCTTGGGTTATGCGGAGTGGATCTATGGGGCCTTCAAGACACATCAGGATTTGAGACACTTTTTCTAGTTAGCTTAGTAGTCTGTTTCTTCGCATTGAATAAACAATGTCAGGTTTCCATTTGGAAAAAAAGTTCTTTCTGTCGAGGTGGCGGTACACAACATGCTGGGTGAGGTTGGGAAGATTCGGGGTCTTGAGAATAACAGGTGGCGGCTGGGGGCGTGGAGGAATGTAAGGCCCCATAGCTACTGTCTGTCATTCTCTGGGTGTGCGGCTTTTCTTTTTGTCCATTCACCTCCCCCACATTTTTATATAACTTTAGATTTTTGAAAAAAAGGCTTCATGCATGGGTTAAATGTGCAATCGTTTCTTAGCCTGAGGGTGTGTTTAGGTGGAGTTTAGGGCTTTGTTTAGTCTAATCGTTGTAATAATAATATGAAAATGCACATTGGCTGGTATATTTCGTTTTCATTTTTTTCGTGTGTATGCTCCATCAAACTTTTGCTGTCGGAATTTCCACCAACAAAATATTAATGAGAGCTGGTTCTCAAATTTTCAGTCGAAAAATCTGATCGTCTGTAGCAATTCCGACGCATGCTCGGAAGCATCAAACTTAATTTTCTCAGCTCGTCTTAGTGTTCTACGTCACCGCGTTCTTGGCGGTCGAAAGTTCAGAGAACTTTTGTGTGACCGTGCGTATGCAAGCCAAACTTGAGCGGAGTTCTGTCGGGAAAAACATCTAAGGTTTTTCCGACAGAAAATCTGGTCGTGTGTACGCGGCATTAGGCTACTTCCACACTGGGGCAGGGCCAGCGGTACAGCAGTAGCAGTGCTTTTCAGCCGCTAGCTGGGTGCTTTTAACCCCCGCTAGCAGCCGAATAAAGGGTTAAAAGCACCCGCAAAGAACCGCTGCTGAATCGCTTTGCAGGCGCTTCAGCGGCGGTGCCCATTGATTCCAATGGCAGGGGCGTGGAGGAGCAGTGTATTTACGGTTCCCCCACCGCCCAAAAGATGCTGCTTGCAGGACTCTTTCTAACATCCTGCAAGCGCACTGCCCCCGGTGTGAAAGAACTCGGGCTCTCACACTGGAGCTGCACGAGAGGCATTTTTTAAGTGCTATTTTTAGCCCAAAGCACCTGAAAAATGCCCCAGTCTGACAGGGGTCTTAGGCTCCATACACACCTTGGCTTTCCGTTTGGTGGGTGGAATTGCAGCGATTCTGCCCGCGGTTTGGAAATAGCGAAAATCGCAGGATGCCCTTGCGATCCCCGCAAAATTTGAATGGCACCAAATTGTGGTGCTTTTTTCTCATGATTGTCGCCTGACAAATCGTGGTAAGAACAAGCAAAGAGAATCGCGAGACGCCCAACGCCCAAAATATGTTCTTTTGGGCGTCGGGCATTCCGTGATTCTGCTTGCATGTTTTTACCTCAATTCGTCGAGCGACAATTGTGGGAAAATCACGGTGCAATTTTGTGCCATTCAAAATAACGGGAATAGCGAGGGCGTTCCCGTGATTTGCAGTGTTTCCATATTGCAGGCAAATTTGTGCATTTTCTGCCGCAGAACGGAACATCAATGTTGTGATTGAGACATTAAAGGGGTTGTAAAGGTTTGTTTTCTACATAGGTTCCTTTAAAGGGGTTGTAAATGTTCATCTTTTATTTTCTAAATTGGTTCCTGTAAGCTAATGCATTGTTGGTTCACTTACCTTTTCCTTCGATTTCCCTTCTAAATGTTTTTCTTTCCTTTGTCTGAATTTCTCACTTCCTGTTCCTCCTCAGTAAGCTTTCCACCATCATCCGAGCCGTTCTGGCTGGGGGTTAGTCAGCGTGCTCACCCCCTCCCTTGGGACTCCATCCCTACGGGGAGTCTCTGAACACATGTAGTCCCAAGGGAGGGGGCTAGCATGCTGAGTAACCCTCAGCCAGAACAGCTCGGATGATGGGGGCAAGCTTACTGAAGAGGAAGTGAGAAATTCAGACAAAGAAAAAAAACATTTAGAATGGAAATTTAAAGAAAAAGTAAGTAAACCAACAATGCACTAGCTTAAAGGTACCTGTTTAGAAAATAAAGAACAAACCTTTACAACACAATTAATTAATTAAATCATCATTTAAAACTGCATCTTGTATTTACTCAGGTTATCTTTGTGTAAAATTAAAATTTCTTTGATGGTTTGAATTAGAGGTCGACCGATATATCGGCCGATATTTGGCCGTTTTGGAGAAATCGGCATCGGTCGATTTTTATCCAAATTAGGCTGATCCGCGGTCACAGCATCAGGAAAGGCTTCAGCCTAGCTCTGGAGCCGCGGCCATCTTGGTACACCCAGCGCGGCGGCCCTCCTCTCTGTTTTCACCCACAGAGGAGGAGGGGCCCGCGCTCGTGGGACACACACCGATCTCTGGTGTCTGTACTACGGGGGGCATTTTATTTTACACCAGTACCACCTGCCAGTGCCAATTAGTGCCACTTGCCATCCAGTGCCATCTGCCAATGCCACCATCCAGTGCCAATTAGTGCCACCTTCCATCCAGTGCCATCTGCCAATGCCACCTGCCAGTGCCAATACCAGTGCCACCATCCAGTGCCAATTAGTGCCACCTTCCATCCAATGCCACCTGCCAGTGTCACCTACCAGTGCCAACTAAAGCTATCAGTGCCACCTGCCAGTGCTAACTATTGCCATCCAGTGCCACCTGCCAGTGCCAATTAGTGCCACCTGCCAGTCAGTGCCAACAGTGCCACTTGCCAGTGTCACCTGTTAAAGCCACCTGCCAGTGTCATGTGCCAACCAGTGCCATCTGCCAGTGCAAACCAGCGCCATCTGCCAATCAGTGGCACCTGCCAGTGTCAATTAGTGCCACCTGCCAGTGCCAATAAGTACCACCTGCCAATCAGTGCCATCTGCTAGTACCATCTTTCAGTGCCATCCAGTGCAACCTGCCAGTGCCAATAAGTGCCACCTGCCAATCAGTGCCTTCTGCTAGTGCCATCTTCCATTGCCAATTAGTGCCACGAGCCAGTGCCACAAAAAAAAAAAAAATCGGCCTAAAATATCGGCCGCAAAAATCAGCCTCATATATCAGCCATCGGCCACCCCGATTTCTAAATATCGGCATCGTCATCGGCCAGAGAAAAACCCATATCGGTCGACCAAATATGCAAAAAATAAAAAATCAGGAAGGGGGAAAATACTTTTCGTAGCCCTGAGATGTCAGATAGTAGATATCTACTAGATATACAATATGTTGCATTAATATGTATTTATTAGTACTGGTACTCATATATTGCAAACCATTTACACAGCACGTTACATATTGTATATTCACATCAGTCCCTGTCCTCAAGGAGCTTGCAATCTAAGGCCTCTAAATCACAGGCACACATGCGCATACTAGGGCCAATTTAGGCAGGAGTATATACAAAAGGTAATCATTTCAGAGGATGAGTCAATGGAAAAGGTCAATGTATTGGCAGGGCGGGCCTCCCCGAAGAGATAGGTATTTAGATTTAACTTTACACCATACTAGTTCAAGAACGTGACCATGTCTTTTGAGAGATCTGGCATCTTCAGTTCTCCAGGGCTGTAGCGGTTTGTGCCTAATTCTGTGTGTATTGAGAGAAGCAAGTGTGTTCAGGGATGATGAGAGCAAGCTGTTATAGAGAGTTATGGCAAGGTTGGGGCAGGATAGGTGAGAGATTTTGTCATAGAGGCCAATGCAACTTAGGCCGCGTACACACAATCAAATCTATCTGCTGGAAAAGGTCGGCCCGACCGTCCCAGCAGACAGATTCGATCGTGTGTACGGGCGAGCCGAAGGATTTGGCCACCCGACAGATTTCAAAGCATGCTTTGGAAATCTGTCGGCTGGGAACCGGTCCGCCCGACATGTCTGCTGGTTAGTACGCTAACCAGCAGACATGTCTTCTCGTACACACGCCGAATGGTTTCGACGCATGTGCAGAAGTGTTTTACTTCCTGGTGCGGTGACGTGGTGGCGTCAACGTCACCGCGCCGTCTGGCAGCGGGGATTTTGGTTTGATCGTGTGTGTACACGATCAAACCAATACGTCCCCAGCAGACAGATTTGTTCAAATCGCTCGGCACTCCTTGCAACCACTTCAGCGCCCTCTTTCTTCTCAGGTTTACGCTCTCAGTGCCTTCAACCACCTATCCCTTCAACCAACAGTAACCCATAGAAATCTTCACCACTTTTAACCCTTCTCTTCTCTAAGGCCGCGTACATACGAGCAGACAGATTTGTTCAAATCGGTCGGCCCGACCGATTTGAACAAATCTGTCTGCTCGTGTGTACGTGGCCTTAGAGAAGAGAAGGGTTAAAAGTGGTGAAGATTTCTATGGGTCACTGTTGGTTGAAGGGATAGGTGGTTGAAGGCACTGAGAGCGTAAACCTGAGAAGAAAGAGGGCGTTGAAGTGGTTGCAAGGAGTGCCGAGGTGGGAGAATGCAAGGTCAAGTGTGTTGCCATCATAGTAAGTAGAAGTATATGCTTGTTGTGTTAGATCAAAAGATGAGGTTAGGTTGAGAAGTTGAGAGGTAGCGGGATGTTAGCGTGAAAAGGCACCAAGAATGATAGCGGATATTTTAGCGGAAAGACAATAGCATAGCCAGGCAGAGAAATAATCAAGGAAGCTTGACACTGGTCCAGGAGGCCAATAAATTACAACAATCCTCAGACAAACTGGGGAAAAGAGAGAAATACGGTGTGCTTTCCAAAGAGGAGCGTAATAGAGAGGTAGGCAGATTAAAAAATCTGAAATGTGCTTTGTAGGGATATGAGGATTCCAACTCCGCCACTCTTACATGGCCACCATGGGTGAGGGCAGCTGGAGAGAGTCAGATTCCTGAAGGCAGGTTTCAGGAAAGGCAGAGTCGGAGATAAAGAGGTCATGGACAGAGGGGAATTTCTTAGACCGAGTGGGCATTCCAGAGGGCACGTTAGAATGGACGAAGCAGAGCAGTAAAAATTTGAATGTGGCAGGGGAGAAAAGGTGCTGGGTGTGGGGTGAGGGTTAGATAGTGGAGGGTCAGGATTAGAGACGTCTCCTAATCATGGGAGTGATTATTTGTGTTCATATGCCCCAGTTTTCTGGAGTTGATGTTTGTTGGCAGGTGGGTTCCAGAAAGATTAGGAGGAGGCATGGGCATCCGCTCCATAGGGCAAGGGGGGGCAATTGACCCCCCCTGGAAAATCAAGAAGGTGTTGAAGAGTCTAGCGGCCGTGGGCTGTCTGAGCGGTCTCGGCCCGGATGTCACACAGGCACAATGAGCAGAGTGAAGTCGCCTCCCCCTCCGATGTTTATGTGTACACAGGGGGAGGGAACCTGCTGTGCCTGTGCCGCTCTGATGGCTGATCTGAGGTACTGAATGGGACGGGGGAGGGGGGTCCGTCTGTGCTGAAGGGGGGGGTCTGTGCTGAAGAGGGGGGTCTGTACATTCTCTAGGCTATATTTATATGGGCATGGAGTGAAGCTGAATTATCTCAAGAGCTATTTCACACTGCCAGCTGACCGCGTTATCGGTAAATCGCCACTAAAAAGCAGCACTTTACCATCGTTTTAGCTGTGCTATTCGGTTTTAATCCCCGTTAGTGTTTTAAGGGTTAAATGTGACTGTGTATCACCGCTGCTGAAGCGCCCCCCTCTGAAAAAATTTCAGCGGACACCCATGGGAGGAGGTGAGGAGTGCAGTAATAGAGAGAGAGGGCAGGAATGAAGGTGATATAAATATGTCGTGTGGTGACGAAGAGGGGTAAAGCGGTTAGAAATTAAGAGGATAGAACATTATTGTGAAAATAAAGAGAGCATATTACAGGGTAGAGAGAATAGCAATCAGACTTGAAATGAAAGAGTTGGATAAGGAAAATAAAGGTTCACTTGCAGTCTTTCAGGAGTTGAGCAAAGTTTGTAGATCCTTCCTTTTTTCTGCCCGAGTTGAACTGCCATGTTAAACTGCCAGTAATACAAATACGATAGATAGATATTTGTGGTGTAGTATTATCTATCTATCTTAGAGGGGTGCATTTATAGCGAGGAATGTCCTTGTAATTTTGTTCTGATTTGCGCAGCTGTGCGTGACCAGGTAACGCCTCGACGTACGTTTCGTTACCACGTCATGATGACGTGGTAACGAAACGTACGTCGAGGCGGTACCTGGTCACGCACAGCTACGCAAACTTCCGGTCCCGCTGGTTTACCAATCTTGGAGGTGGAACGCACGCCATCCTCCCCAGTGCTAGGGGCCATCTCTCCAATATTGAAACGCTTTTCAGCCTCAGTGCCGGGTCTAAGGCACCGACAAAAGTAAGCAGCTATTTGGCGCCTTGTTTTTATATTTCTTTTAATAAAAACGGGGCTATACTATTGCGGTTTCTGTCCTTCATTCCGTTTATTGATACCGGAGTTTGGTCGAATTCAAGGAACCTGAGTACTATATGAAGCCATACACCTGTGTTATAAGCTGCGATTGACCTCTTTTTGGACTACAAGGGTCAACAACATCTGGTAAGGTGCCATCCCCATTTTGAGCAATTTTGGGTGATTTTTCACAGTCAGGGAAGGAGGACATATCTACAGTGGATTTGAAGGCTATTGTTTTGAGCACACAGCACTATACTAAAGGACTTTCAATCAGTCACTTTTTTTTTGTTAGTGGTATTCACCACATTAATGGATTGCACTGTTGCACTTTAATTTTGTTGATTTATTTCTTGAGTTTGTTGGTGTTCCATTCGAGCATTGTCACACCACCCAATTGTTTAGCACTTGATTGATTCTGTGACTATTATTGTTATAATCATGATATGTGAATATGGTTAATAATTAAATTATATACATATTATTATTTAATTGTAGCGCCCCCTACCCTCTTTTTATTTATCACACATCTCAGTTCACACAGATTTTTTTGGGGGTTATTTTTCATTTTGTAGTATTCTATACACTTAGGCCTCGTACACACGATCAAATCTGTCTGCTGGAAACGGTCTGCTAGACCGTTTCAGCAGACAGATTCGATCGTGTGTACGGGCAAACAGACGGATTTGGCCACCCGACAGATTTCAAAGCATGCTTTGAAATCTGTCGGCTGGGAACCCGTCCGCCCGACATGTCTGCTGGTTAGTACGCTAACCAGCAGACATGTCTTCTCGCACACGCGCCGAATGGTTTCGACGCATGCGCGGAAGTGTTTTACTTCCTGGTGCGGTGACGTGGCGGCGTCAACGTCACCGCCACGTCACCGCCACGTCAGCGCGCTGTCTGCTGGCGGGGATTTTGGTTTGCTCGTGTGTACACGCGAGCAAACCAAAATCCCAGCAGACAGATCTGTTCAAATCGGTCGGTCCGACCGATTTGAACAGACACATTTAATCGTGTGTACGAGGTCTTAGGCCCAGGATTCACAAATGATTTACGTTGGCGTATCAAAAGATACGCCGTCGTAAGTACAAATGTGCGCCGTCGCATCTTTGCGCCGATTCACAAAGCGAGATACTTTGAAAAACATGGCTTCAGCCGTCCGACATAACTTGCCTACGCCGGCGTATCGTGGGCGCATAGTTACGCTGAAAACATTCGGCGTTGCCATTTTAAATATGCAAATGACGCCGATTCATGAACGTAGATGCGCCCGGCCGCTTCATATACACGATTTGCTTAAGTCTTACGTCCGGCGTAAAGTTACCCCTCATATAGCAGGCGCAGCTAATGCAAAGGTATGGGCCAGGGAACGACACTGTCAAATTTTACGTCACGTACGCCGTTTACGTAGTACTAGGGCTATGCGTAGGTTACGTTCACGTCGTAGGCATTGAATACGTCGTAAGCTATGAATAAGCACTGTATGATAGTGTGAAACGCGTCAGCTTTTCTCCTGATTTTTTGCTGTGATATGTTCATGTTGTGACCAGTTTTATTAAAAGGAACCATTTTTTTTGAGTGCAGCCGTCCCGGTTTTTCTCCATACATTTTTATCGTAGGCATTGAGCCAACGTATCTTAGGGAGTATATGCGATGTGAATCTGAGCATGCACACGCATGTGCCATTCAATCGGCCATTCATTTGCATGGGGTCACGCTTAATTTAAATAGATGACGCCTACCTCCTTCCTACTTTGAATTAGGCGGGCTTACGCCGGCCAATTTCCTCTACCCTGCCGCAACTCATGGAGCAAGTGCTTTGTGAATACTGCACTTGCCTCTATAAGTTGCGGCGGCGTATCGTAAACAAGATACGCTACGCCCGCACAAAGATACACGAATGTATCTGAATCCCGGCCTTAATGTAAATATACATTTGGTTGGCGCGAGATTTACACCCAGTCCCAGGATGTATGTTGCATAGCCCTTGTCTTGTATCCGCAGGTACAACGAGTCCAATAGTTATTCAACTTGTAGTAGACTCTGTGTAGAGGACCCTGTACCAGTGTCAGACTATTTAGTTAGCTATGGAAGATTTGTGTGAGAGTTAGGAAAAAGTCAGATGGAATTTTTTCATCTAATATTTCAACTGTGTGTGTGCCCCATCGTACTTTTTCTGTCGGAATTTAGAAAGAGAACATGTTCTCTTTTTTTCTGACGGAAAAAAATTCTATCAGAAATTCCGTTCGTCTGTAGGGAACTCCGACAGAGAAAAAACACGTATGCTCACAATCAAGTCGACGCATGCTCGGAAGCATTGAACTTAATTTTTCTCGGCTCATCGTAGTGTTGTACCTCACAGTGTTCTTGACAGTTGGAATTTGGTGTGACAGTGTGTATGCAAGACAGCTTGAATGGAATTCCGTCGAAAAAATCCGTCATCAGTTTATTCCGGCGGAAAATCTGATTGTGTGCATAATCCAATTCTTTTTTGTCCTTGCCCCTGAGGATGAAATGAGTGGCAGAGCAGAGAAGGTAAGGAGGCCATCAGTAAGCCCTGCACACACGATCGGAAAATCATACCAAAATTACTGCTTTTATATCGATCGTATGATAATCTGATCGTTAGTAAAGAGCTTTTGAGAGCCGATCAGGACAGTTCATCCGATTATTATTTAATCGGACATGCATGAAATGTTTTATCATACGATGTATATTTAATCAGTACAGCTGTCATTTGAAAATGCATTACAACACATGACATCACTTCCGAATTTTTATTCTGTCATACAAGAATTTTCGTGACTAAACTCTTGAGATTTGATCTGAGGTTAGCATGCAAAAAAGAAGGAATGATCATTCGTCCGATAATCTCATCTTGTGTACCCCAGACAAAGCATAAGTTCTCTTTCACGCTGGGGTGTTTTTTCAGGTTCTTTTGTACTAAAATTAGCGCCTGTAAAGCGCCTCTCCTGCAGCCCCAGTGTGAGAGCCTGAGTGCTTTCACACTGGGGCGGTGCGCTTGCAGAACGGTAGAAAAGGTCCTGCAAGCAGCATCTTTCAGGGTAGTGGAGTAGCGGTGTATACACCGCTACTCCACTGCCCCTGCCATTGAAATCATTGGGAACCACCTGCAAAGCACTTAGGCAGTGGCGCTTTGCGGGCCATTTTAACCCTTTTTTTGGCCGCTAGCAGCCGAAAAGCGCTGCTATAACAGCGGTAAAGCTCCACAAAAATTAGCGGCGCTTTACCACTAAAGTCCCCCGCCCCAATGTAAAAATAGCCTTAAAGGGTTTGTTAAGAAATTTATTTTTTATCTTAATAGCTTCCTTTACCTTATTGCAGTGCTGTTTTCATGCCCTCATTGTTCGTTTTTGCTCTCAAGTTGCTGTAATTCTTCTCTGATCTCCACACTTGAATGAATGAATGAATGAATGAAAAACTTATATAGCGCAGCACATGCGAACTGAATCGCCTCTGGGCGCTAGTTGTCTCCGTCTCTCTTGACATCAAAAGAGCAGAGTTTTAATCTGTCTTCTGAAGGTCACTTCCTGGTTGTCTGTTTCCTGATAACCACAGTACTGTGAGATTTCTCTCTGTGGTCACTAATCAAGGAGGTGTGATTACTGTGTGTCTGAAACCCCTCAGCATCAATCAGTTTCGTTTTCCAAACCATCACTGCCCTGTATTGGCTCTGTGACTCTGTACATCAGAGAAGCAAGAAACAAGCAAAAACTAAACTAAAAACTACAGGCACATTATATGATTGATTTTTATCTATTTTTAATCGTTTTTAAAAGGAATCAGTTAATTATGTCTCTATACCCTGTAAACAGTCATTTCAGCAAAAAAAAAAAAAATGTTTCCTTTGCAACTCCTTTAATTTGTTTTGCAGTTTTCCATTGATTTCCATTGAGTTCTTTACAGAAAAATGTAATGACAAATGCTTATTAGACTAAAGCAGAATCATTTGTTAGCATCAATAAAACAGTATGTCCAACAAGTGAGCACTCACACTATCAATCTTGCTAGTCTATATATAGCTGTTGATGGGCATGCTAATGTTTTTTTTCTTCCTTTCCATCAATAAGTAATTTTTTCAATCTGCTGATGACAAGGGCACAGTCTGGGTAATCAAAGGACGTTTGAAGAATGAATTTGAGAGTAATATCCTTTCTGGCTGAATGGATCTCAGGGGATGTGGTAGTATGTATTATTTCCAGCTGTCAGCACCAGTAGGCCTGGCCGTGATGGTAAGGGAGTAACACAGCCTATAGTACAATAGGAGTCACAATGCAGCCGTCTCCATATACAGTATATTCATGGAAATGCGGCCCATGGGCTCAAGTGTCCGGTTGCATGACCCCTTTCTCTCCCCATCTCTGGCACCCCCCTTCCTATTCCAACAACACCCCCCCCCCCTTTTTTCCCTCCATCCCGTACATCTTATTCTTATATTCCCTCTCTGGGTCCTACTGACCATAAGGGTGTCATGTACATCCCGGTACACTTTATTATATTTGGTTGCTCTTTTAGAGCTCATGAGTGTATGTTGGAGGTTCCTCCTGATGCTATTGAATGTGGTTTATATGTTCCATTGAATGCTGACAACCTTGTAGTCTGCAGTGCTGTACAGACCACCTTTGCTTTGTTTTAATGTAACTTTTTGCACTTGATTTGACTGTAACATTTTCCTTGTTACTTTGTTTATTGTAAGTGGCAACTTTTTCAAAAATAAAGGAATTGCAACAAAAAAAAAAAGTTGCATTGCACAAATTGTTTGGCTTTACTGTGCTTAGATAACAGGTGTGCGCTTTGCATCTGTTCACATCAAGTATTAAAGGTAAACTTCACTGAGAATGAAAAATTTAAGTGTTTCCAATGCCAAACTTTCTTTTAGATTCAATTTTGGGCACAAAAAAAGCTTACCATCGCTCAACCAGGTATACAATGTGTCCCCTAAATAGTCACCCTCTATCATTCCGGCAGTCTGGCTGCTCATGATAGACTGAACGGGGTAGTCTACTTCCCTGGTGCCCAACCTGTGGCCCTTTGGTGTTTGAAGTGTGGCCCTTGGACCCCTAGCAGTCAGTACAGAGAGCATTGATTTGTAAAGGGTCCCTTAATGTGGATGTAAACCCCCCAAAAAAAATTTTTTGTCACAATGTAGAGTATAAGATTTCCTATCATCTGTGCCCAGTCTTGCCACACAGAGTTAATCCAGCGCTGAGTAATCCTCTTTTAAAGTTCAGTGCAAATTAACAGAATTCCAGAGAAAAACCTGCCAAATTATAAAGTCCGTTTCTCTGTTATTGCTTTCAGTAACGGGTTATTTACATATCTAGCTTGGACATGTTTATCATAACATGAGGTGATCCAAAGTTCATTGTATATTACTAGGATGTGTTATGATGTTATATCACCTCATGTTATGATAAACAAAACATAACATATGATAAACATGTCCTAGCTATATTTGTAAATAACCTTTCACTCAAAGCAAGAAGAGAGATTCCGGACTTTTTGCTTTAGGCAGAGTTTTATCTGGAAGGCTGTTCGTTTTCACTGAACATAAAAGAGGATTTCTCAGATCTGGATTAACTCTGTGTGGCAACACTGTTCACAAATGATATGAAATATTATACTCTACATTGTGACATCAAAAAAAAAAAAATGTTTTTTTGGGTTTACATCCACTTTAATTGTAGTAAAGTCTCATGCAACATATCACCTAGCCTCTAAGGGCCAGATTCTCAGAGACGTTACGCCTGCGTACAGTAAATGGATATGCGCAGCGTAATTGTAAATGTGCGCCGTCGTATCGATGCGCCGTAAAAACAGAACCACATACGCCAGAAAACTGCTTCGCCTGAGCGGCGAAAATGTTTTAAGCTAGCGCGGCGTAGGCGCATAGTTACGCATTGCGCATCTTCAGCTCCCATTGAATTATCATGCAAATATGCAAATGAGGGAGATGCGCGGATTCCCCGAAACTACGCACGTTAGGCGTAGGCTACGCGTGGTGCGCGTAACACGAAAGCCTTGAGTAAACTTACCCCTCATAAAAGCAGGGGTAACTTTGCTCAAGACCGTGTGCAAGTCAGCTGGAGAGCAACTACAGCAGCACCATAACGGACGAGCTGAGCAATCACACTTACTGGACAACACATTCGTATGCCAACATGCCAGGGGCAGGCATGGTCTTAGCACTACTAATGTATGCAGAGCAAGAGGAGCATAAAAGGAGGAGGAGGAGGGGGGCACGTGAGAGGATCTACCGAGCGCGCATGAGCCTCTTTGGCATGGGTGAGGAGGAGGTGTATCGCCTCCTCTGGGGAGAAATTCTTCTTTCTCCTTTCCTTCCCAATAGCAGCCATGGTCATGCAAAAGATTTCCTGTGTCAATCCAAAAAATGGGAGACTTTTGCGCTGCACGGGCGCATGTGTGGGCGCATTATATACACAGCGCCGGCGAATAGTAGGGAGGCTTTGCCCATGCGCAGAAGGCATCCACGTCACGGCACGGGTCATCCACGTCACGGCGCGGGTCATCCACATCACGGCGCATGCTCTGTTTGTCCCGGCGTTCATTTGCATGGGGTCACGCTTCATTAGAGTGCAACACGCCCACTTCCCTCCTACTTTGGAGTTGTGCCGGATTACGCCGATGAATTTCCGCTACGCTGGCGCATCTTGGAGCGCATTTGCTGTAAGAATACGGTACTTGCCTCTCCGCGTTACGTCGGCGTAGTGCATCTCAAATATGCGCGCATCTACGAGAATATGGCCCTAAGTGTCTCCAATACCATGACTTCAGTCTCCAACCACTTCAGTAGAACAGACTCTGACCATTTCCTCTAGTAAGTCTTCCTTCTGTAATGCCCCGTACACACGGTCAGAATTTCCGACAAGGAAAGTCCGATGTGAGCTTTTGGTCAGAAATTCCAACCGCGTGTAGGCTCCATCGGACTTTTCCTTTTCGGGATTTCCGCCAACAAAAATTTGATATAAATTCCAATCTTAAAATATGATCGTCTGTAGCAATTCCGATGCACAACATTGTGACGCATGCGCGGAAACAATTCGACACATGCTCGGAAGCATTGAACTTCATTTTTTCGGCTTGTCGTAGTGGGGTATCTGAGGTGGGCTGTGATTGATCAGGGTGGGGGTATCTGAGATCTTTGGGGTGTGATCAGAGTGGAGAGGTATCTGGGGGTGTGAGCAGAGTCAGGATATCAGAGGTGGGGTGTGATGATCAGGATGGGGTTATCTGGGGTGGGGTGTGATGATCAGGGTGGCATTATCTGGGGGTGTGTGTGATCAGGGTGGCATTATCTGGAGGGAGTGTGTGTGATCAGGGTGGTGTTATCTGGGGGGGGGATGTGATCAGGGTGGCATTATCTGTGGGGGTGTGTGATCAAGGTGGCGTTATCTGTGGGGGTATGTGATCAGGGTGGCAGTATCTGTGGGGGGGGGGGTGTGATCAGGGTGGCGCGGTATCTGGGGGTGTGTGATCAGGGTAGGGGTATCTGGGGGGGTGTGTGATCAGGGTGGCGTTATCTGGGGGGGGGGTGTGATCAGGGTGGTGTTATCTGGGGGGGGGGGGGTGTGATCAGGGTGGCATTATCTGTGGGGGTGTGTGATCAAGGTGGCAGTATATGTGGGGGTATGTGATCAGGGTGGCAGTATCTGTGGGGGGTGTGTGATCAGGGTGGCGGTATCTGGGGGTGTGTGATCAGGGTGGCGGTATCTGGGGGTGTGTGATCAGGGTGGCGGTATCTGGGGGAGGGGTGTGATCAGGGTGGTGGTATCTGGGGGGGGGGGGGTTTGATAAGGGTGGCAGTATCTGGGGGGGTGGGATCAGGGTGGCGGTATCTGGGGAGGGGGTGTGATCAGGGTAGCGGTATTTGGGGGGGGTGTGATCAGGGAGGGGGTGTGATCAGGGTGGCGGTATCTGGGGGGTGTGATCAGGGTGGCGGTATCTGGGGGAGGGGGTGTGATCAGGGTGGCGGTATCTGGGGCGGTGTGATCAGGGTGGCGGTATCTGGGGGGGGGGGTGTGATCAGGGTGGCGGTATCTGGGGAGGGGGTGTGATCAGGGTGGCGCGGTATCTGGGGGTGTGTGATCAGGGTAGGGGTATCTGGGGGGGTGTGTGATCAGGGTGGCGTTATCTGGGGGGGGGGGGTGTGATCAGGGTGGTGTTATCTGGGGGGGGTGTGATCAGGGTGGCATTATCTGTGGGGGTGTGTGATCAAGGTGGCGGTATCTGTGGGGGTATGTGATCAGGGTGGCGGTATCTGTGGGGGGTGTGTGATCAGGGTGGCGGTATCTGGGGGAGGGGTGTGATCAGGGTGGTGGTATCTGGGGGGGGGGGGGGTTTGATAAGGGTGGTAGTATCTGGGGGGGGGATCAGGGTGGCGGTATCTGGGGAGGGGGTGTGATCAGGGTGGCGGTATTTGGGGGGGTGTGATCAGGGAGGGGGGTGTGATCAGGGTGGCGGTATCTGGGGGGTGTGATCAGGGTGGCGGTATCTGGGGGAGGGGGTGTGATCAGGGTGGCGGTATCTGGGGGGGTGTGATCAGGGTGGCGGTATCTGGGGGGGGGGTGTGATCAGGGTGGCGGTATCTGGGGAGGGGGTGTGATCAGGGTGGCGGTATCTGGGGGTGTGTGAGTGTGAGGATATCTAAAAGTCCACAGGTTAGGGGAGTGCAAATAACTTGCCTTGCCCCTGGCGCTGACAACCCACTAGTAACACTCACACTGCTGGGAGCCAACTGCTGGACAGACATGCTTGAGGGACAGCTCACCCACCTGCATAGCGTCAGGCCGTATCCATGGCAACAATGTGTTTCAGGGCCACGCCCCTTTCCTAACCCATGAATGAAGCTTATTATTATAGGGAGTGGAACCACCGGATTTTAGCGGATGGAGCTGTTGGACCCTCCCACAGCTCTGCCGTCTGCTCGGGGGGTATGTACAGCTCAGTGATGATGTCACTACTACATTTACAAGTTAATATCTGGGGTTTGTAAAAGCATTTGGTTCGCACAAAGCGGATTTATATTCTTTGGAGCTATTGAGAAATATATCTGAATTAACGTTTTTGTGCCCAGAGTCGAATTTTAAATGCAAATAATTCCTTTTCTTACCAATCCTGCCTAAAAAATAATAATAAAAAATCATCATTTAGAGCTGTAAATGATGAGGTGATGATGTGGAGATGAGTTGATGAACTGTAGCTGTTTTAGCATGCTCTGGTTAATTTGCCAATAACTCTCTGACTAATTGGCCTCCTAAAAGATGTTTATATTGTTTTATCAGGGACATACAGTATAACACTTCTTTATTTGCTCCCCAGCTTTGGGCCTGTTCTCCCCAGTGAGCCGTGGTGATTATATGGCCGCTGTTGTGTGCGAGGAGATACAGTGCACTGTTTACTCTTTATCACAGAACTTTATTTAAAAATGTTACAAGTGATCTTCCAATACAGTTCTGTTCATTGCTGTTATAACACCTCACACTGTTTTAACTTTATTTAAAAGTCACAAAATGACATTTCATTTAATTCTATGTTCTGTAGCATGTGGCGGCTGGCTTGGTGCGGTGCCGTGGGTTGCACGGTATAGAAATGGTGTGAACCAGACACATGGAATAATTGGTTTCTATGTGCCCTTGCGTTGCTTTCATTATGCAGACCAGCGTGGCTCAATCAACATGATGAGAATGAGTCCTAAAAATGAATGTCTCCTCAGTGAGTTTGTCTCTTTCCCCATTGGCTGTGATGTGTGTGAGACTGAGCACTTCTCCATTGTGGATTGTGAATATAACAGATGGTGCTCTGGCTCTTATTGAGTATCAGTTTTTTCTTATATGCGCCATAATCCATCTGTGCTGACCAGTGTTAATTTCGTTGACTAAAACATTTTAGTCGACTAAATAAATACTATTTTAGTCAACTAAAACTAGATTAAAATATGACTTCAAAATCAAAACTGGTCTGTAGTGGATGTTCATACCTCAATGCCATAAATAATAACATATTTGATTTTTCACCTTGGAAATTGTAGAGAAATGTTAACTAATGCAGGGTTCGACAAAACCCGGGCGCCAGGTCGCAAATGCGACTAGAATTAGTGACCTGGCTCCTGGGGTGGCACAGCTGAGGTATCCTGTGTCTCTGTGCGCCCCGCCTCGCGATCGCGTCAGGCAGCGACAGCTCGTAATTGAGGCAGCGGCTTCGCAGCCTTCTGCAGGCCTATGGTTCCTTCTGTGATCTGGCGCCATCTTGTGGTGGCCGTTGGTATGACAAGACAACCAGCAATGCGAATGGAGTTTCCCCTGTCTGTTTTCACTGCCATCTCCTTCCCTCCAATTAGAACCCCCAAACAATATATATATATTTCTTATTCTAACACCCTAGAGCATAGGTGGCAAACACAAGGCCCGCGGGCCATTTCATGTGGCCCTCGCACCTCTCTTGCAGCTGCAGCCCTCCTCCGGTCCTCCTCCAGTCCCTTACTTTCTGCTTTTAACAATGCATCCAGCTTCTTCCCAGCAGCAGCATAAGCAAAAGGGGGTACACTGTGATGTAAGGGAGAGTGGAGGACTCAACTTCTGATGGTGGGTTAGCTCTTGGCATCTAATCTTACAGATACAACCGGCCCTTTTGAGGGCAATCATAATGCTGATGTGGCCCACGATGAAAATGAGTTTGACACCCCTGCCCTAGAGAATAAAAATCGCAATCGTTGCAATACTTTCTTTTTTTTTAATTCTTTATTTTATATGTCTTTTTTCACATCTCTTTTATTTACATAGAAGTAGGTACAGCTTTGAAAACAAATACATTTATATTTTACATACAGTCTTTACATTAAATATACATTGTTCCTCTCTCCAGGAACCCGACAATCTCTATTTCCTGTGTGGGTTTTTTGCCATACCCATATCGTTGCAATACTTTCTGTCACACCGTATTTGCGCAACGGTCTTACAAGCGCACTTTTTTTGGGGAAAAAGTACACTTTTTTTTATTAAAAAATAATATACCAGTAATGTTAGCCCAATTTTTTTTATATTGTGAAAGATAATGTTTCACCGAAAAAAATTGATACCCAACATGTCACACTTCAAAATTGCGTGCGCTCGTGGAATGGCGACAAACTTTTACCCTTTAAAAATCTCCATAGGTGACGTTTAATAAAATTCTACAGGTTGCATGTTTTGACTTACAGAGGAGGTCTAAGGCTAGAATTATTGCTCTCGCTCTACCAATCGCGGCAATGCCTCACATGTTTGGTTTGAACACTGTTTTCATATGCGGGCGCTACTCACGTATGTGTTCGTTTCTGCGCGTGAGCTCGGCAGGACGGGGCGCGTTCCTGGCTTCTAACTTTTTTAGCTGAATTAATGCATTACAATTTAATTACACCCATTCGATTTTAGTTAACTAAAATGTACTAGAGATTTAGTCGACTAAAACAATTGCAGAAGACTAAAATGGGACTAAAACTAAAATGCCATTTTAGTCCTAAGACTGAAACGAAATTGAAATTTGCTGCCAAAAAGAGCACTGGTGCTGACTTGTATCTTCACCAATGATAAAATGGAGAGGAATGTTACTACCTGCATGATGATTTGTAGCAGAGCAGAGATTTCCTGCCACATCCAGTTGATCTGAACTAGGAGTGTACAATCTCTCCTTTGACCTAATAGTTTATTGCTTTATTCTTCCTGGCTTGTGCACTCCTGTCACTCAGTGAAACACATAATAATATAATCAGTTTTATTGCATGTCTGCTGCAAGTGTCGTTTACCCTGCCACTCCCACTGTCCTCTGTGGCTTGTTCTACCTATTACACACAAAGCTGAATCCCAGGAAAAAGATAAAACACGGATAAATAACATATCGGGGAACTGTGTTATCTGCCCATCCATTGTGCAGATTTACAGCCACAGCACAACCCTGGCAGGGTCGGAAACCTGATCTGTCTGTGCTGCAGTTTTCATTTGACTTACAGGTCTCCTCTGTACCTTTACCCCTGTGATTGGTCAGAGAAAGGAGACAGCAGACTGATGAGCTCATCCCTCTGTCACTCTGCTCTCTCCTTCTATCAGCATTCTCCATGCACTGCTATACATGATCGGCTCCTTGTTCTTCTTTCCCACCTCCCTAAAAGCTCTGCTCTGCAGGATGACAGCCCAGATTCAGATAGTTATACTGCTTACATTTCAAAATACATTTACAGAGCTACATTAAGGAGAAATTCCACCAAAAAATGGAACTTCCGCTTTTGCGGGTCTTCCCCTCCGGTGTCACATTTGGCACGTTTTAAGGGGGAGGGGGGAGCAGATACCTGTCTAAAACAGGTATTTGCTCACACTTCCGGCCACAGATTCGACGCCATGTCCGGCCCATCCTCCAACCCGCCATGTCCCGCCATTTCTGGCCGGTGTCCCCCGCCGATGTCTTATGGGAGTCACACGGGTCTCAGAAGACAGCAGGGACTCACACATGCACAGTAGGGAACCAGGCTGTGATCCCTTACTTAAGATGCTGGCACCTCCACCCAGGAGCTGAGGGACGGCGAGGACATCGCGGGCACCCTGGACAGGTAAGTCTCCTAATATTAAAGGATCACTAAAGATATATATATGAATATAAAAACATGTTATACTTACCTCCACTGTACAGCTCGTTTTGCACAGAGTGGCCCTGAACCTGATCTTCTGGGGTCCCTCGGCAGCTGTCTCGGCTCCCCCCCCCCCCCCCCCCCCGCAAGGACTCAATACCTTCACGTGAGTGTGCTCGCATGGTGTTAAGTTCTAGCGGGCACGCTCCCGTGATACAGTGAACGGCTGTGGCCGCCGGCTGTTTTACTCGGCCCCACCCTCCGGCGCGCCGTATCCTTGGATATGATTGACATCAGCGCAAGCCAGTATTTGTAGCTACTGACTTTTTATTTTATTTTTCAGCGGAACTCCGCTTTAATTTGGGCCTTTTATGTTTTCCTGAATTCCAGCTGTATAGTACTGGGTATTTACGTAAAAAAAATATTTTTAATGTGAATGTATCCTGCTTCTTTTTGTTACTGTTATTTTAGTATGTTCAAAGAGTAACTCCACTCTTGTTGAGAAACAAACATTCCCCCCTGGGTGATCTATGTGCATTACAAGGATTACAACAAACTTTGTTGCAAATGCTTACCTTTTATTATTCTAAAGAAATCCCTGTGTGTTTGTCTTTGTCCATGTGGTGAGTGAATCTAATGGGAGTGGTTTCATAGTTTTCAACCAGCTTCTGCACCTGCAGGGCTCTAATGAGGAAAATAGCAGGGTCTGCATCCCTTTTGGGCGTGATTTCCTATTTTGAGTATCTCACCAAAATTGATTTTTTTTGTTGCAGATACAGATACCAAAAATGTGACTTGTATCTTAGTTTCAGACCTCTGGGAAAATCAGTGGGCCAATCACACAAGCAGGAAATTATGTTTCGGGGGGCGTTCTTTACGCAATCTGTGTAC
Organism: Rana kukunoris; assembly: GCA_029574335.1. Taxonomy (NCBI): domain Eukaryota; kingdom Metazoa; phylum Chordata; class Amphibia; order Anura; family Ranidae; genus Rana; species Rana kukunoris. The sequence goes on along the minus strand of CM056058.1, from coordinate 100,807,292 downwards.
AGAACACCTCCATGTAGCCATATTGCATTACATTTTACAGAAAATGGCAGAACTACAGATTGAAAAGGAAAGGTAATTTTTAACCACTTCCTTACTGGGCACTTATACCCCTTCCTGACCAGGTGAAATTTCAGCTTCTGGCACTGCGTCGCTTTAACTGACAATTGCGCGGTCATGCGACGTGGCTCCCAAACAAAATTGGCATCCTTTTTTTCCCCACAAATAGAGCTTTCTTTTGGTGGTATTTGATTATCTCTGCGTTTTTTAATTTTTGCGCTATAAACAAAAAAAGAGCGACAATTTTGAAAAAAAGTCAATATTTTTTACTTGTTACTATAATAAATAACCAATTTTTTTTTTTTTTTTTAAAACATTTTTTTCTCAGTTTAGGCCGATACGTATTATTCTATATATTTTTGGTAAAAAAAAAAAAAAAAAAATCGCAAAAGGCGACTGGTTTGCGCAAAAGTTATAGCGCTTACAAAATAGGGGACAGAATTATTATTAATTTTTATTATTATTTTTTTTTACTAGTAATGGCGGCGATCTGCGATTTTTATTGGGACTGCGATGTTATGGTGGACACATCAGACACTTTTGACACATTTTTGGCGCCATTCACATTTATACTGCGATCAGTGCTATAAAAATGCACCGATTACTGTATAAATGTGACTGGCAGTGAAGAGGTTAACACTAGGGGGGCATGGAAGGGGTTAAATGTGTATCCTGGGTGTGTTCTAACTGTGTGGGGGGAGGGGGGTGACTGGGGGAGGTGACCGATGCTGTGTCCCTATGTACAAGAGACACAGATCTCTCTCCTGACAGGACATGGATCTCTGTGTTCACACACAGAGATCCACGTCTTGTCCCTGTAGCCGCCGATTGCAAGTGCCTGGCGGACATCGCGGCCGCCAGGCACGCACATCGGTATCTCAGGCTCGCGCGCCCTCTAGTGGCCAGGAATAGCACAGGGCGCATATATGCGCCCTGTCAGAGATTCAGAACCACCCGATGGCCGCATATATTCGTACGGCCGTCGGGAAGTGGTTAATAACATTAAATTACAATTTGACTTGAGTCACAAATGCATATACTATATAATTTTTTTATTTTTTATTATTGTGCTATTTTTTACCCAGAAGAGTGGAGTTACCCTTTAAATCTCCTCCCAGCCTAATCTATATAACCTGTAAAAGTAAAGATGCCTATACTTACCTATTCACTGCAGCCTGTTCACATAATCTGGTCCCAGCGCCAGCTTCATTGTAGAGAAGGAACAGCCGACAATGGATGCCCTTTAGTAAGCCTATGGGTGATATCACTGCTTAGACTCTGTAACTGTTGTCAGCCATCTCTCTTCTATACTGAAGCCAACACTTCATGTGACCGGACTTCAGCAACTTCAGAATAGGCAAGTACTTACTGTATAGGCATCTTTCCTTTTACTGGGTAGATAGACTTGGCTTAGAATACGGGTGGGAGTAAATTTAATTTAGGTTTTGACTTGTCTTGCACTTTAACCTACCCACAGTGTTGCTCATCTTACTTTAAAAAAGTAATTAGTTACAGTTACAAATTACTTCGCCGAAAAAGTAACTGTGTTAGTGACTCAGTTACTACATTGAAAAAGTAATTAGTTACTCTGCAAAGTAACTGACTTTTTTTTTTGCCGGCGTATTAGACGACACTGTGCCATCTGTAAACATGCCTCACTGTGCCTGTAACATGCCTCACTGTGCCTGTAACATGCCTCACTGTGCCATCTGTAACATGCCTCACTGTGCCATCTGTAACATGCCTCACTGTGCCATCTGTAACATGCCTCACTGTGCCATCTGTAACATGCCTCACTGTGCCATCTGTAACATGCCTCACTGTGCCATCTGTAACATGCCTTACTGTGCCATCTGTAACATGCCTCACTGTGCCATCTGTAACATGCCTCACTGTGCCTATAAGTAACATGCCTCGACGACGATCTCCCTACCTTCTCCTGTTCTCCGTATGTCAGACGTCGGCGACCATCCATTATTCAAAAACCGCGCCTCCTTCTCAGGCTTTTCCGTGATAGGTGGAACAGTAATTTTCCCAACAGAGCCTCTGTTCAGTGTTCCACCTATCACGGATGTCCTCTCGTCCGAGGCTTAGGATGAGAAGGCATCCGTGATAGGCTGAACACTAGGGTTGTCCCGTTACCGATACTGGTATCGGTATCGGTGCCGATACTAAGCATTTGCAAGAGTATCGGTACTCGTGCAAATGCCCCGATACCAAAAACCGATAACTTCAGGCGCTGTACTTTCAGCTCTCAGCAGGAATTCCCTGCTAACAGCTGAAAAGTAAAGAAAAAAATGCTGGCAATCATTGGTTGTTAAGGAACAGGACCGCCGCTTCCTTGACAACCAATCACGTGTCCTTTCCTCCCCACCTCCTCCTCCCCTCTCGTCAGCTATCACCAGACGCGGCGATGGGCGGTAAGTTGCTCTGTGGGAAACACGGGCGTAATGTGGGCAGCTGATGGACCCGCGCTGTCCCTGGGTCGGATGCCTCAGCAAGCTGCGCCGGCTCTTGCACAGAACAGTGAGGGGGATCGCTACCGCTGTCCCCGGCAGCCTCTCGGTTAAAGTTTTGTGCTGGGCGGGACTATGGGACTACAATCTCCAGCATGTCTTATTGTGCGGCTGGAGGTGAAGGTTTCCGGCGTTTTCTTCTCTGCCGAGTGCTAACACATAACACCAACTGCAGAGAACAGGAGGATCTGCGGGCGGAGGTAGCGGGACTCGGGAGCCCTGAATGTAGTAAACGCGAGTCACTCACGTGTACTTCATTCAGGGCTCCCGAGTCCCGCTACCTCCGCCCGCAGATCCTCCTGTTCTCTGCAGTTGGTGTTATGTGTTAGCACTCGGCAGAGAAGAAAACGCCGGAAACCTTCAGCTCCAGCCGCACAATAAGACATGCTGGAGATTGTAGTCCCATAGTTCTGCCCAGCTCAGCTATCACACACAGCTGGCTGTGTGTGATTGCTGAGATGGGCGGGACTATGGGACTACAATCTCCAGCATGTCTTATTGTGGGGCTGGAGGTGAAACCATGGTGGTGTATCAGTGTAGGTGAGACCACATGTGTCTGGATGGCAGGAGGAGGAGCTCAGAACACCCTGATATTTTTTGAGGGGTCAAACTGGTGGCAATTGATAGGCACAGTGATGACAATTAATGGCATGGCACAGAGGTGACAATTGATGGCACAGTGGCTGCGTTTAGCATGGCACAGAGGTGACAATTGATGGCACAGTGGCTGTGTTTGATGACATGGCACAGTCGTGACAATTGATGGCGTGGCGACAATTGATGGCAGGGCACAGTGGCGACAATTGATGGGCACAGTGGCGACAATTGACGGGCACCCTGGCTGCGTTTTGATGGCATGGCACAGTGGTGACAATTGATGGGCACAGTGGTGAAAATTGATGGGCACAGTGGCTGCGTTTGGCATGGCACAGTGGTGACAATTGATGGGCACAGTGCCTGTGTTTGATGGCATGGCACAGTGGTGACAATTGATGGCATGGCACAGTGGTCACAATTGATGGGCACAGTGAGGCTGCAATTGATGATTTTTTTTTGTTTGTTTGCCCTGCTACAGTCTCCCAGTCATTCAGTCAGCACATCTTCACCCCAGCCTCATCCAACTCCCCCAAACCACCCCTTTACCTAATCTTCCTAGGTGATAGGTATCGGTAATCGGTATCGGCGAGTACTTAAAAGAAAGTATCGGTACTTGTACTCGGTGTCAAAAAAGCGGTATCGGGACAACCCTACTGAACACTAAATAGAGGCTCTGCTAGGAAAATTAGTGTTCTGCCTATTACGGAACAACAGTCAGAGGAGGAGGTGCGCTTTTTAATAATGGATAGCGCGGCTGAGCTGACAGTGAGGTACATGGACGTAATTGCGGTAACGCCGCCCAAGTAATGGGGACGGCGTTACCGCGAGGGGAAGAGTAATCTGGTAGATTACTCGTTACCCTCAAAAGGGGCATCGTTAGGTAACGGCGTTTATTTTAATGCCTTTACTTACAACACTGCCTACTCACTATACCTGAACCTTTCTCAGTCTCTAAATTTCAAACTCATGTACCCCAAATCTTAATGTAGCTCCAACTGTTAATGTTAATAAAATTAACCCAACTCCAGGCTAATTTTTTTTTATTTTTTGTCAGCTGAGATGAAAAAAAAAAAGGAAGCACTGGCTGAATTTTCTTTTATACAGAGCTGTGTCATGCAGTACCTTTTCTTGACCACAAGATGTCCTCGGTATTGTAGGTTAAATGCTGCTGGAAAACAGAGGAAGTACTGTGAGTGTAGGGTGTCATTGCCCCGCCCCTGAACTTGGTTCTATGCATTTACAATATATTGATGCAGAGAACAGTGCTTATGTTATAATGCCAGCACTGCTCTCTCCATAATCAGGACTACCTGTCTGTAGAATACCAAAGCAGAAAAGGACCCTACATGTCATGTGACCCACCAAAAGACAGGTTTAATAAAAAAAAATACCCATACTACTGGGGGACATCAAAAGTGGGAATGGATCCTCTTGGGGGTGCATGGAGCCTGGAGTTGGGCCTTAAAGTTTAACCACTTCCCTACGGCACGCCGTCATATCATGTCATTGACTTTGTGCAGGGATTTTTTTTTTAAGAACAGATAGAAAAAATTGAGTACTTAAATTTTTTCTGATGAAAGCCATGCGCACTTGCGCTGCAATCGTGATGCATCGTGATGCATTGCGGAATCAAATCGAAACGCGAGGCCAGTGAAGACACGCACCCCTACTGTAGCTGCAGGCATCATTCAGATATCATTCTTTCCAGCCGGCGATTCTGCGCTAGGGTTGCCACATCATCCCTTTAATCTAGGACACATAATAATTACACAGGTTCTGAGGCTGATTTAATGCAGATAAGGCACCAAGTGAGTTTAATTATCTCCTTATTCAGCCACAGAACCTGTGTAATTTATATGTGTCCTGGATTAAAGGGATGACGTGGCAACCCTATTCTGCGCACCATAAGAACAATCATAGCGGCAGTTCCGCCACTGGATTGTTCTTATAGGCGGTGGGAGGGGACGACCCCCCTCCCGCCTCCATCTGGTACTTCTCCGGCTCTCCCGTGCCATCAGGGACCCGGAGAAATAATCGTCCGGCGCCAGATGACTATCATAGAGATTTACCGTGACCAGACGTCACCAGTCGTCTCTATGAGCGGCGAAAACCCAGGCGCAATGTTGTAATGTAACGCCTAGGTCCCGCATGTAAACAAAGCCGCGATCACGTCTAGTAAGCATGAGATCGTGAATTTTTTTTCTCTAGATCTTTATGCTTTACAGCCTGGAGGAGAGATGCAGGAGTCTTATTGACCCCGCATCTCTTCATAAAGAGGACCTGTCACGAACCATTCCTGTGATCAAAAAAAGTGTAAAAAAAAAAATGTAAATGCCCCTGTCCCCGGTAGCTCGTGCTCAGAAGCGAACACACACGTAAGTCCCGCCCACATATGTAAACACCGTTCAAACCACACATACTATACGTGCTAGAATTGTTGCTTGCGCTCTAATGCACGTGTGGATACCTCACATGTGTGGTTTAAACGGCTGAACTGGTAACCTGTAAAAGAAAAAATGAAAGCATCGCCTATGGAGATTTTTAAGTACCAAAGTTTGGCGCCATTCCATGAGTGTGCGCAATTTTAAAACGTAACACGTTGGGTATCTGTTTACTCGGTGTAACATCATCTTTTACATTATGCAAAAACATTGGGCTAACTTTACTGTTTTGTTATTTTTTTAATTCATGAAACAGTTCCCCCCCCCCCCCCCCCCAAAAAAAAAGGCGTTTGAAAAATCATTGTGCAAATACCGTGCGAGATCTACTACTACATTTTTTTTGCTAGAAAATGACTCAGAACCCCCAAACATTATATATATATATATTTTTAGCAGACACCCTAGGGAAAAAATTGGTGGCCGTTGCAATGACCACCATTTTATTCCATAGGGTGTCTGCTAAAAAATCATATATAATGTTTGGGGGTTCTGAGTCATTTTCTAGCAAAAAAATATATGATTTTTACATGTAGTAGATATAGGATAACTCTGTTCTTATAAAGTATGCTTAACTAAAGAGAAAATAAATCCAATAACTTAGCAAGTCTTCACCTCCCTCCTCATTCGTGTTATTTTATGTTCTACAAATTAGTGCACTTTCCATTCAGGTCTCCTTTTTATTTCAAGGTCTTGATTTACAAGGATACATATTTACATTGTGCTCTGTGGATCACCCAGCTCTCAGCTTGTCCTCCAGGATGCTTTAAAAACTTTTTTTTTTTTTTATGTATATACAACAGTGTGTCAGGTTTAAAAAAAAAAATGAATGAATTGCATGGTCTGACCTGCTGCCTGGATCAGAGCAAATATAAAAGAAAAGACAGAATAAAAGACATCAACAGCTACAAGAAAGAAAAATAAAATGACTAGAGGAGAGAGGCTCGCACTTCTCTGGCCTTGTTGGCTTTCTGCTACAGAAATAATTAAATCTTGTCCTTGTCTACAATAAATACCACTTCCTTGCTTTAAAAATCTCTACTGTTTTTCTGAAGAATAGAATAGAAGAGAGTGCTCTGGAACAGAGAATAATTATGGTGGTTTCCAATATAATGTCCCATGCCTGACTGGCCGATAGAGGCTCACTTTGTAGGAAAGTAGCAGAGGTCAGCTTATTGCATGTTGAAGCGCGGTTCCACCCAAAAATGGAACTTCCACTTTAAGTGTTGGTGACTTCGACATACCACATTTGGCATGTCATTTCTTTTTTTTGGGAGGGGGTTTTTGACAGGCACCCAGCTTCCATTTTTTCCCGTGGAGCCGGAAGGAAGTTCACCTCTCCCCCCTTCCCTCCCTATAATCTTCCGGGACACGTCACAGGTCCCAGAAGATTTCCACAACCATTCACAACACGCAGCGTGGCTAACGCATGCACAGTGCGCACAGCCAGACGCCCACAGTTACAATGCTGGTACAGCAGAGAGAAGCAAGGCTTTGTGTGTCCTGCATCGCTGGTCTGTTTATTAAAAGTCAGCAGCTACACTTTTTGTAGCTGTTATTATTATTAGTTTATTTTTCACTTGTATTTGAATTCCCAGATCTGCTTGGACAGGCTTTTTTTTTAAGCAATACCGCACCACTCTTTCCAAAACTAAAAAAAAGAGTGAGTTTTACTTAAAGTGGTTGTTGAGCCATTCTAACCTGTATACACCATCAGCACTGCCTCCTACTGTAGTATCCCCCTCTGTGTGTGATTTATACAAATAAATGCTGCAAATACTTAATTTGACTGCCGAGATTGTGATCACGACTGGCCAGCTTTCTTATTTTCTCCTCTGAGAGATTCAGCGGGCGGGGCTGAGATTCCTCTGCTGATGTCAGTCTGAAGGAGAGTAGGAGAGAGCTGGCTGGTCATGTGATCGCAATCTCGGCTCTTAAATTAGGTATTTACAGCATTTATATTTATTAATCGTTTGCAGAGGGGGACACTGCAATAGGAGGCAGTGCTGATGGTGTATACGGGTTAGTGTTATGAGAGCAGCAGGAGGGGGAAGGGGGGCACAGGAGCAGAGAGGAGAGCAGATAGCAGACTGGTGATGACAGAGGCATGTAAACTGACTACAGTGTCTGGTCTTAGCAGCCATTATACACCGTGGTCAGTTTAAAGAGAGGTGGGGAGAAACTGTCAGGATCAGCCAGGTTTTTTAGGTGTTACAGGGGGCCAAATGACACAGAACAAGCACTGTGTCATATAACATGCTTTCAAGTTGCAGGATCCTTTTTTGGGGGGGGGAGGGGTTAACAAATGTTTCAACCACTTAAGACACGGACCTTTATGCAGGTAAAGGACCTGGCCAGTTTTTGCGATTTGGCACTGCGTCGCTTTAACTGACAACTGCGCGGTCATGCGATGTGGCTCCCAAACAAAATTTGCGTCCTTTTTTCCCCACAAATAGAGCTTTTTTTTGGTGGTATTTGATCAGCTCCACGTTTTTTTTTTTGTGCTATAAACAAAAATAGAGTGACAATTTTGAAAAAAAAAAATAGTTTTACTTTTTGCTTTAATAAATACCCCCAAAAAACGTTTTTTTTCTCAGTTTAGGCCGATACATATTCTTCTACATATTTTTGGTAAAAAAAAATCACAATAAGCGTTTAACAATTGGTTTGCGCAAAATGTATAGCTTTTACAAAATAGGGGATCGTTTTATGGCATTTTTATTAATATTTTTTTTTTTTACTACTAATGGCAGCTATCAGCGTTTTTTTTCGTGACTGTGACATTATGGCGGACAATTTTGACACATTTTTGGGACTATAAAAATGCATTGTTTACTGTGAAAATGAAAATTGCAGTTTAGGAGTTAACCACTAGGGGGCACTGTAGGGGTTATGTGTGACCTCATATGTGTTTCTAACTGTAGGGGGGTGGGGCTGGACGTGTGACATCACTGATCGCCTTTCCCTATATCAGGGAACAGACGATCAGTGACATTGCCACTGGGAAGAAAGGGGAAGGTGTGTTAACACACACCTCTCCCTGTTCTTCAGCTCCTGTGACCGATCGCTGGACACCGGTGGCGATCGGGTCCCAGGGCCTCGGTCACGGAGCTTCGGACTGAGTCGCGGGCGCGCACGCGACCCATGGCTGGGCAATTAAAGAGGACGTACAGTTACATGCTTGTGCCCAGCCGTACCATTCTGCCGACGTATATGTGCAGGAGGCGGTCCTTAAGTGGTTAAGATATACTTTATGTCAAAAGAGAGGCATGACAACCAGACAAAGAACAATTATTCTAGAAGGTGATCAGCAATTTAGGCATCCGTATCTTGCAGTTTCTTTATATGGATACAGCAAACCCATCATTTAGAGCAGGGGTGGCCAACCAGTGGCCTGGGGGCCACATGTGGCCCGCGGAGCCCTCTGATGTGGCCCGCGACCTCCTGCTCTGGAATGGCGGGTTGGCTGCAGAGAAGAGACCCATAAGCCGATGTTTCCTCTACAGCACTGGCAAAGTTCAGCTAACCCTCAGGATAGACACAGCCGGGTAAACCGCAGCACATCAGTGTGAAAGGAGTCTTAGGCCCTTTTCACACGATCAGCCCGACCAAATGGGACCCTCAATTCACCTCTACAGAGTGGCACATGTCCATTTACGCCGTCCTACCTCCAATCCGAAAAACATTTGTTCCCTTCCTTCTGGGCGGAATCGGAAGGCCTATAGAGTAGCCGTGACCTGTCATCCGTCCACTCCGCTTGTTTTGGCCCGCGACTGGTTACCAAGGTGCTTAGGTGGCCCTCACTCTTCAAAAGGTTGGGCATCCCTGATTTAGAGCGTGGTGGCACGTCTGTGGAAGGATAGTAGACAGTTTTGGGGAAAATAAAATATAACATTTTGGAACTCGTATCACATTCCTGATGAATGCAATGCTTGAAAATGACAGATTCTTTTTAAACTGCCACCTGATGGCAATTTTTGTGATTGATTTGCCGATAACTTTGCTCTGTCTACTGTCAGAGAAATGCAAAGAAATAATTAAAGCATCCACAACATCTCCTGTCATAGAGCGCCTAATTCCCAGAGAGCCCTCTACTTCTTTCAGAAGTCTCACTAGCTTACAAATCTCTGAACTGTGAGAAAAATGTTAATTTGCCATATTTACATAATACAGTCGATCTGCGCTGTGTGGTAATAATAGCGCAGCATATTCACAATTAATCCCCTGAACAGTTGGCAGGCTCTTTACCAGAGATTGAAAATTGCATATTTTTTCCCACTTCATTTTTTTTCTATAGTGTGTTTTAAAAGCACCATCCTCAACTCATATTTGACTTGTAGATATAATGGAGAGTGCTGAATCATCTATCCTTTTGTATGTCTGGGCATTCTGGAACCAACATCTTCTTGCTTTGATCTGCGTCGCACTGTCTCTGAACCAAGGAAGGTGGTCTTAGGCCGCGTACACACGAGGGGATATGTCCGCTGAAAACGGTCCGATGGACCGTTTCAGCAGACATCTCCGCTCGTGTGTATGGGCTAGCGGACAGATTTCTCCACCCGACAGATTTCAAAGCATGCTTTGAAATCTATCCGGTGGGAATCTGTCCGCCCGACATGTCTGCTGGTTAGTACACTTACCAGCAGACATGTCGTCCCCCACCGCCGCCGCCGAATGGATTCAGCGCATGCGCGGAAGTGTTTTACTTCCTGGTGCGGTGACGTGGCGGTGACGCGGCGGCGCCAACGTCACCGCCGCGTCACCGCCACGTCACCGCGCCGTCCGGCGGCAGGGAATTTGATCCGATGGTGTGTACACGCCATCGGATCAAACTCCCGATCGGACATATCCGATGGAAATGGTCCGCGGACCGTTTTCATCGGATATGTCCGATGGTGTGTACGCGGCCTTACTGTATTCTGTATTCTCTTTTTAGTGTGAAGTATAGTGTAAAGAAACCGTAATACCTTCTAATGGTTCTGGCAGGTGGGTGGAGCTGGGAACTTGCTGCTGGACTTAAAGGGGAGTTCCACCCACAATTTCACTTTTGAAATATAAATACCCCTGTAATACACAAGCTTAATGTATTCTAGTAAAGTTAGTCTGTAAACTAAGGTCCGTTTTGTTAGGTTGTTACAGCATTTAGATTTAGTTTAAAATCTAGAAATAGACCATGGCCATCTTAAGTGTGGGCATCATGAAGCCAGACTGTATGACTTCCTGGATTTCAGCTTTGCATATCTCGCACATGCTCAGTGCTGCACAAGCAATGTAATAGGTTTCAGTCAGGTTTGCAAGGACTACTGGGAAACATGATGCCTATCCCAGAAACCCTTGCAAATACCCATGTGACTTAATAGCCTAATAAGGAGGAGGAAGTAATGAAGGACTACAAAATAAAGATATTTACAAGCAACAAAATAAATAAAAATTGTCCATTCTGACCCCTATGAGATTAGGGCATGCAGCACAGACAAACATAAAAAAATGGGTGGAACTCCACTTTAAGTGGACAAAATCGGTTCCTCAGCCCAACAGGACTGACCCTTGCGACCAATGACCATGGGCTTTCATAGACATTCACTATATTACCAAAGGAAATGGTGGACTTTTGATCGCTGACTAACCCCCAGCTAGAATGGCTCGGATGATGGAGGCAAGCTTACTGAGGAGAAACAGGAAGTTTGAGATTCAGGCAAAGAAAAAAAAAACCTTTAGAAGGGAAATCAAAAGAAGAGTTTAGTGAACCAACAATGCACTAGCTTAAAGGAACCAATTTAGAAAGTAAAAAACAAACCTTTACAACCCTATTAAAGTATAACTAAAGAGATAGATAAGAACACCTGTCAGTTTGTATTGCTGTCTATTTTGGGTTGTCCCCAGAAAAGTAATAGAGCAGGAATCTTCCAATAGAGACACTAGTTCTGGTGACCTAGGGGTCCCCAAGGAATTCCCTTAATTTGCAGGGATTTCCTCTCACTTCCTGTTTGGCTTTGGGACAGAAAGGGAAATCTCCGCAATGGGACAGAAAGGGAAATCTCTGCAATGGGACACAGATGGCGAAAATAAATCTGACCGACACGACTAACGACTAACGTGTTTCGTCCTTTAAGTCCATAAGATGGACCACTATAACCAGATCATCTATGGCTCAGTGGATTTCCTCCTCCCTCTACAATATAAATCACCCTTTTAATTACAATTGTTTTTACTATTCTTGCCTGGCTTTGCCCCCTGTCATTCTAACCTTAGACAAGAATGACTTGTCTCTGCTCCCTCAGCCTCAAGGGATACCATAGCACTTGTAACAGAATGGCCCGTGACACCCAGAGACTTTTGAGGGATGCGGGGTGCTCCTGTGCTGGCGTCACCAATGACTCTTATGTCTAGGGTCACCCCATGTCCAATAGGGGCATAGGGTGGCTGAGAAATTATATCTCGGATTACATAAGATGGGACATAACTGATAAGTCATGTATTGCAGGATATATTGGAATATTACAGTTTGGTTAATGTTGACCCACAACCGGTCAATAGTGACTCATTCCTCTGTTTAACAGGCTGTTAAAATGCTAATTAAGGTTACCTGATTGAATACTGTGTTGTGTCTATTGTACTAATGGTCAGGTGTCTAACTTTGAGGTGTTAATTGAGTGGGTTAGCATGTCAATTATGTTTCAGCTTGTCGCGGAGTCAGAACGTCTGTCTGAGATGTGGATTGAGGGGAACTCATTGTGTGATGCTGATTTGTGTGAATTCTATTGATAATATATGTGACTTGTCAGGTGTAGTAATTAACTCCTCTGAATGCCATACTAAAAGAATGTGATTGAAGCTCCACTGTGTGATGAGGGGGGTGGAGAGTTTCATTGTTCCTTTGATAACTGTACCATGGCTGTACTGTATATAAAGCTGAGAGCTACCCATTAAAAGTGTTCATACATTTGAAACCAGAAAGAACAGAGCGTATGTCTCGTCTCTCTGAGGGAATTCTTATGGATCGGGTCCTGTCGGCTGGATTGTCGGAAAAGCTGTCTTAGGGCGATGGAATGAATATCGCAAACGGTGGTGACCGTTACAGCATTTATCCTAGGAGGCTGCAGGCCTAGGGACATATAGCAGTTGTGGGCGGAACATCATCAGAAGCCAGCTGCCTGAACCCAAGTGACTGATGACCAAGATGGGTGCATAGAACCTGGGCTGTTTGGCCTGATGAGCAGATTACCGTAAGACAGCATTGGATCCAATAGTCCAGGGGTCTCCAAACTGCAGCCCGAAGGCCAGATGTGGCCCTTTGCTAGCCTTTATTCGGCCCTTGGGGCACTATTCCTCCCACTGACACCAACAAGGGGGCACTATTTCTTCTACTAATACTTATGATGGGATCCTATTCCTGTTACTAATATGGGGCACTACTATTCCTCCTATTGATCACCAACCTTGAGGCCATATTTATTCTCACTGATGCTGGGCTTAGGACACATTCTGCCCCTGAAGGCCACAATCTGGCCCACCTAAAGTCTGAAGGACAATAAGCTGGCCTTTGGTTTGAAAAGTTTGGAGACCCCTGCAATAGTCAGTTGAGTGTCTGAATAGGAGGACAGCAAGTAAGTGGGTATTAAAAAAGAAGGGGGACTGAAGTTCATTTTTAATCATAGCTCAAGATAGCTAACATCTGAAACTCATTGACATCTTTGTCATGTTTGATTTTACTTGCCTTTTCTACTATTACACATCTGGGGCCAGATTCTCTAAGAAAATCGCCGGCGTAGCGTAAGCCATTTACACTACGCCGCCGCATCGTACTAGAGCAAGTGCCGTATTCTCCATGCACTTGCTCTGTAGTTTTTTGGAGGCGTAGAGTAAATCGCCCAGCGTAAGCCCGCGTAATTTAAATGGGGCGGCTTGTATTTAAATTAAGCGCCCCCTGCGTCGAACGAACTGCGCATGCGCCAGCCTGGGAAAAAGCCCAGTGCGCATGCTCCAGCTCACGTCGGAAAGCGCCGTTGAAACCGACGTCAAAATGACGTGATCGTCACTACGCAATGCCCTATTCGCGAACGAGTTAGTAAAACGACGTAAGCAATGGAAAAAGCCGACGCTGACCCGACGCCATACTTAACCACTTAAGGACCGCCTCCTGCACATTTACGTCGGCAGAATGGCACGGCTGGGCACATCAACGTATATATACATTGGTTTTAGTACCCAGCCGTGGGTCGCGTCATCCCTGTAATAGGGGGACGCGATCGATGACGTCACACCTACAGCCACACCCCCCTACAGTTGTAAACACACACATTAGGGCACACATTCCCTACAGCGCCACCTGTGGTTAACTCCCAAACTGCAACTGTCATTTCCACAGGTCTATTTAAATTATTGGGAGGACATTCCCTTGAAGCAGCTCTCAATATTGCACGGTACAATAATAAATGAATTTGCAGCATTGGGCATCCATGATGCGTCTCACCCGGGTTACAGTGACAGACGTTGCTCAGTGATTGGTTATTCGGCCTGGCTTACTAGCCTTGCTTTTAGCTTTGCGTGTTGTCCCTGCTTCCAGGTTAACAAGCACACTGTCATCTATATAAGAGCTATACATTTAATAAGATGAGGCAAGCCTGGTGACAGCAAGTCACATATATGGCGTGACTCGCTTTAATTAGCATATATATAATGTTTTCATTTACATTACAATGCTGCAAGCATATGTCGCTTCAAGGTAGCTGGCTATGTGAAGTGCAAATCCGGGAGCCCTTAATGACAAAGCTCTGTTACCGGCAAGACTAATAAATTAACCATTAAAATCCCCGACTGACGTGGCACTTCAAACGGGATGCACATCACTTGTCACTGTCTCCATATGGATTTTGTTTAGCAGTGTCGGGAGAGATTGTTTGAATCCACATTAGAATGCAATATCCCTCTTGCCAGTGGCGTTGGCAGTGAGTTGTTAGCGGGTCTTCTCCTGGTTATGTCATACTGCAGGCGTACAGGATTGAGCTAGCACAGGGCTCGAAAAAGGGGACATTTCAAAACGGAGCAAATGGACAATTGATGGACGTACAAATAAAAAAATATATCCATATTCTATAATGCTGGGGATACATCATGTATTCATTTATTGATCAATTAAAGCATAGCTCCAGGCAAAACACAAGATGCAGCGGTAACTATGCAACATGAATAGCAAGTTATCTATGTCTGCTTTTTGAATTTTGATGCTCCCTTTGAAAATAAAAATCACGTTTGATACAATTTTAGGCTTTTCTGAGAATGTTTCTGTGAGTTTTATGCAATAACCATAGTCCACAACGCTGTGCCCTCCCCCCCCCCACCATTTCTTCCATTCTTCTAGAAGCTTGCTCTCAGCTGGTAAGAATTTATTTGTGTCATTTAGTACAAACACAGCTGTAGATTATTGTTGAAGGGTCAATGCACTCCGATGTAATTGTTTAGCTATAGGTGGAACTAGAAATGGATTAGGACAAACGAAGCCCTAGCCAGAGTAGCAGCTTTGTCCCCACCCATCACTTTGAGCGGCATTGACAACAAAAAGCACCCCGTTTGCTTTGTCTGGTCTGGCATTGTCCCCTCAGACATCCCCTGCCTACAAATGTATCTTTGTCAAGTCACAGTTGTAGTTGTGCCCATCTCTCGCTCCTCCTGCCCCCTGCTCTGCTAATAGGATGACATAGTTGCCAGGGCGGGAGAGCCAGGAGAGGAGAGACAGGCATGGTTGCATAGCAGGAGGTGAGCAGCGACCGTGGTTTGTATTAGCCCTGTCCGGCGGTCGCCACTTACCTCCTGCTGTGTGGCCTGGTCATCAATAGGCCACGAACCGGTACCTGCCTGGAGGTTGGGGACCCCTGTATTAGCCAGTTCTTGTTGGGACATGCGGCCCAGTGTGCCCTATAGCCAGACCAGGCCTGAATAAAAAACGTCCAATGATCAGGGTGGAAATCACTTAGTTGGTGTGGAGACTCACTCAGAGATGCCTACAACGTTGTAGTGGAACTTTAACGACCAATAGTGAGTTGCTGAGTGAAGAGGGTTGGGGGGTATTTAAAAAAAAAAAATTGACTGTCTGAATTTTCTATATTGGAGCTCCCTTGGTGCTCAAGTGGACACTACCTGGTGAAGTTGCAAAAATGAAAGGGGATATCTGGACAGCCGCACTCCAAAAAATATATTGCTTTCTTGTAAAAGTAAAATCGCAGGATACATGTCACAGCAAACAGGATACAGGCTGACGCGTTTCACACTAGAACTTTGTGCTTAATAATAGCTAATCATGCGTTTTCATGTGCTATTATTCTGTGATTCCACTGCTGCCACGCACATATTGATCGATATGTCCTTTTCAACCATTTTGATTTAAGTGTTTCCTTACCTTTATTAAAACCTAGTTTAGCCTATAGTATTACATTATGTGCGTCTTCTGTTTTCTCTCCACCCATTGACTGTACGGGTTTGATCATCTGTGAGCTACCATCTTTGAATATTGGTCATCTTCCTTTTATTCGGGGGTTCTCCATAAGAAGATCTGGTCCTGTGGTGTCAACAGTCTTTATACATATACAGCTTTATTGACCCTCTGGGCGTGCGCTCATTAGGGTTCAATATATTTGGTAAGCCTCTGCTTATCGCTTCTCGGCCTTTTGGCTAAGATCAAGTGTAGTATCTGTTCTTATCAGTTGTCAATAGGTGGTGCTAAACTGACTGTCCCCAGTACTCGGCGAGGGGGAAAGGGATGGCAGTCGGTGGACGCTAAGCCTGTTGGTGTAGAGGCGAAAGCCTTCTGATCGGGGCAGAGAGGCATGAGGTCGAAGCTGAAGGGCCGGGACCCTGGATCCGGTGGTGTCTGCCCCAGTCAGTTGTTCGGCGAGGGAACCTTTGCTAATCCTTTCGGAGAGAGGCGGGTAGTACTTCCCGAATGTACTTAGGTGGGAGAGATGGGGGTTGTGGGTAATAGTCGGCTGCGGCTGGCTCTCCCCAACCTCTTCTCCTACCTTCCTGGCTGGGAAGGGTGCTGCCGGTCCGGACCGGGGGTCAGGGTCCGTTGAAAAGCCTGTGGAGATAGTGCCCCTGGAGTGGCAGTCCAGGGGTGCCATACATTGCACTGAGTGTTGAGGGGCACTCAACGTGTGGCACCTTAGGTCACATATCTCCACATACACCTTTTTGACACCTGCCTCTAGGGCCGAGCCTTTTGGCTAGGACCAGAGGAATTTTTGTTCCTGGCCGGAGGGCCGGCCATCGTATTGCACGGTGGCCACTTTCCACTCACCATTCCCACCTTCCTTTTCCCCCACTTTCTTTTTTATTTTACCCCCTGTTTGTCTTGTTTTGTCACTTTTTTTGTTTGGTGCTGAGCACTTTTAGTGTGGCGAGTAGGGTGCTGGTCCTCGGGCCTGACTCTGAAAGTCTTGGGAGTAGGTGGACATGGCCTTCTGGCTTAGTTCACCTGCTCTTATGGGGTCTCCCTTCGGGGGAGCCTCACCAAGGAGGGTTCTGTTTCGGCAGTCCCTCCGAGGATGTTAGGCCATGTGGTTTCGGCTGCATGGGCCTTAGTGGGGTCCTAGTGGTTTCGGCTGCTTGGACTCCTATACTCTTTTCCCTGCCAGGAGCCTAACGCCCCGGGGGATCAGAGCTGGGTCCTCTTCGGAGGACCATTGACGATGGCACCCGTCGCAGTTTTTTGTGTTTCACTCTTTATGTGTGTGCACATTTTTTCCTGCACCGGGTGAAGTTTTTGGGTTGTGTTTTGCACGCCACAGGCTTTTCAATAGAAAAAAAAGCCTCTGCTTAATTGGTGGCGGGGTTCATCACTTGTGTGCATCACGTTCAAGAATTTTATCACTGTGAACTTATGAATTCAGTTTCTGACAGCAATCAAGTTTTTCACCATTCACACATGGACTTTTTCTTGTTTTTTGCTGTGTCTTTTATATCAGTCATTTGATCTATTTTGATACTAGAGTATCATCTTCACGTTTCAGCGCTACGTTTGTATGTTTTTTTTTATGTGCTGTTAGAACCTGATACCAAGTCAGAAATAGTTTTTCATTGGCCAAATGTGAAAACTCATTAAAAATGTTCATCAATAAATGTAAATGTGTAAAATGGATATCAATGTACATTGAGAAATGCATCAAAAGTACATCAAATGGAAAGGTCTGAACCTCACATAATGTAGAGGTTGTATGCACCAGTGCCTTCATACATCAGCCTCACTGTGTATAATGAATGAATGAATGAATGAATGAATGAAAAACTTGTATAGCGCAACACATGCGAATTTAATCGCCTCTGGGCGCTTGTTGTTCCTTTCTCTTTTGAAATCAAAAGAGATGAGTCTTGATCTTTCTCCTGAATGCTAGGTGGTTCTCCTCCAACCGAATACTAGTCGGTAAAGCGTTTCATAGTCTGGGACCTTGGAGCGCGAATCTTCTTTCTCCTTTGGACTTAAAGTTGGCTTTCGGAATCTGGAGCAGATTTTGATTGGTGGATCGCAGAACGCGATTGGGATTGTGAGCTTTTATTTTTTCACATTGATAATGGGGGGCATTCCCATGAATACATCTATGCGTTAGGCAGAGAGTTTTAAAAACAATTCTGTGTATACAAAGGGGGGGGGGGGTCCATCACATCACATCTTATTTTTTGGTCAGCTTTGTCAAGTTATACCAGTGGTACCACCTGTCAAACTTGCCCATTGAAGTCCATTGGGCCACACTGCAACCACGAGTGGTTGTGGTGTGATGTTTTCTATACAAAATCCCTGTTGGGCTTAGAAAAAAAAATGCAACAGAAAAAAACAGTCACTCATTAGATGCCAGGATCGCCTCCTAAATGTGTAGAAGCTGTTGCTTTGGTGCCTGTGGATTGTTAGTAGAAACTGCCTGCCCTATGTAAGAGACCTTAAAGCGGATCTCCACCCTAAAGTGAAGATCCGCTGATCGGAACCCTCCCCCCCTCAGGTGTCACAATTGACACCTTTCAGGGGGGAGGGGGGTGCAGATACCTGTCTAAAGACAGGTATCTGCAACCACTTCCAGCCCGCAGTCTCGGGCAAAAGTCTGTTTTTTTGGCGACATCCCGTCGCCCCCCAGTTGTGTGCTGGGAACTCTCGGCTCCCAGCACACAGCGGGAGCCAATCGGCGGGCGCAGCGCGACTCGCGCATGCGCCGTAGGGAACCGGGCAGTGAAGCCGCAGCGCTTCATTTCCTGGTTCCCTCACCGTGGATGGAGGGGGGAGCAGCAGGGTGACGAGCGATCGCTCCTCCTCTGCTGCGAACGCCGCTGGACTCCAGGACAGGTAAGTGTCCTAATATTAAAAGTCAGCAGCAGCAGTATTTGTTGCTGCTGGTTTTTAATTTTTTTTTTTGCTGAACCATCCGCTTTAATCATATTTTGTTCTTGCCGGCCTGTTGATTGGACATTGGAGGCGCAGTATCCCTCTCTGTGCTCTCCCCTCCTGTAAGCATTTTAACAGTTTTAGATGGGTGTTCTCATAAAAATCAGTGAATCCGGAAAGTACAGCATTATGGCCACCAGATGGAGCAGATGAATATAGAAAAAGCTTATTTACTATGATCATCAGAATTATCTAGTGACCATTTTTTTTTACTGATTCATGCAGGTCATATGAATGGATAAAATCAGAAAAATAGCCTAGTAACATTTGATTTGGCCAGCATTCACACAGAGCACCTGCACATGTAGTTTTGCATGACGAATACCAATTCATTTATCTTTTTAGAATCACACCTCAGAATGTATATAAAATACAATTGGTGATTCATAGTGGATTCTTTACAAGGTTAAAGGGTGTTTCTTACTATTTACCTGATGTCCAACCTTAAATTGTGTTTATGAATTGATCATATTCTTTAATTTAAATTAAAAAAAGAAGCTTTTGACAGTTACAAGAAAAGCTGTTAAGACAATCAATAAATAAAACCTAGCCCTGAATAACTTGGCAGGAGGCTGCCCTCTGCCAGCCGCCTTCACGTTCATGCCACAGGAATGCACAGGTAACTCATTAAGTAAACTTCTCTCGGGGTGCAGTGCCTCAAGATGCTCTGCTAATATAAAGGAACAACTGGGACAACGATGCCAAGAGGGAGTTTTGGCCTCTTTTGGAACTCCCATGCTTCTTAGTAATTCCAGGATGGATCTAGAGTCAGCCAGACAGAGTATTTTGAGAAGGAGATCAGCAATGTCAGCTTATGGGCCCTTTCACACTAGCGGACGAACGGTCCGCTAATTACAAGTCCGTTAACGGACTTGTAATGGGCCCCTATGGGAGCGGATCCGTTAGCGGATGATGCATCCGCTAACGTCCGCAAGATCCGCATCCGTTTAGAGACAGAGCGGTCCCTGCATAGTGTGCGGGGACTGCCCTGTCCGCCCGACAGCTCAGCGGACACACGGAGCTGACCGCAAAACGGACCGCTCCGTGTGAAAGGGCCCTAAATATGTCCCTCATGTTTTTTGAAGGGTTTGCTCTATTTTTGCCCACCTAAGCTCTTTGAGAGTCATCAACAGATGTTAGTGGATGCAGGAGATCCTCTTCACCTCTATGACAATCAGTGGATACCAGAGACACAGAGAAAATCAGAACAGACATCAGTTGTCCCGAAAAATGTGTCCTGCTTCTGCTGATACTGTAGGTGTCCCAGCCAGGGCCGTATTTTGACACCATGCTTACCTGGCACAATTTAACCCGGAGGTCCGCACAAAAAGTGGATGCAGATACCTGTGTAATACAGGTATTTGCACCCGCTTCCGGGAGTAGAGTCCCGCGGGATTCACACCTCTTCGCGTCACCCCCCACCGATTGCTCGACCTCAGCTGCCGACATTGCGGGTGAGCTGGACAGGTAAGTGTCCATTTTTAAAAAGTTAGCAGCTGCAGTATTTGTAGCTGCTGGCTTTTAAAAAAAGTTGGGTGAACCTCCGCTTTAAAGGCTCATGCCTTGTACACACGACCGGTTCCGCTCAAGCTGTCTTGCATACACACGGTCACACCAAATTTCAACCATCAAGAACGTCAAGAGCTTGTTGTTGAGATGTTGGAGGGAGTACTCAAGGGATCTTGCGTTTTAGGTCTTATGAAGGATAGTGGGGATGTCTCTGAATGGTACAGGGGTTGGACAAAACTATAGAAACTCCAGGTAAAAGAAAGCAATCGTTGCCTAATATGGTGTTGGACCGCCTTTGGCATCCAATATGGCTGGAATTCTGGGAATTGACAAATATAAATCTTGGATAGTGGCTAATGGATTCTGAAACCATTCTTCAAGCAAACATTTTTCCAATTCTCGCAGAAATGCCTGAGGTGGAAAATGAGCACTAACCTTGTTCTCCATAAGTGACCATAGTGCCTTTGCGATATTAAGGTCTGGCAACTGCGGTGCCCAGGGAAGTTGAGAGACTTCATCTGCAAGCTCGTCAAACCATCATTTTACAACACCTGCTATGTGAATTGTAGCATCATCGTCTTCATAAATTGCGCTGTTTTTGGGGAAACATTGTCCGCCAAAGTTTGTACATTGTACTTTTAAGGTGATGATGGGGCCTGCAGAGTAAGATATGGCTGCCCAAACCATGACTGCATCACCACCATGCTTTACTGTTGGCACAAAACAAGTCCTGGTCGTAAGCTTGGAATGGTTAAACATGTCTCTGGTGGTTGGGAATTGTGTGAGCTTGATTCATCGGACCATATTACAAGAGCTGCACCAGATTTTGCACTCTCCAGTTTTAGTAAGTTAAAGTGTTTGTAAAGGCAGAATGCCTTGGCCGTCTAGGAATGGCTGGCAAAGTCAGTTAGCCAATCAGGAGGGAGAGGGGCGGGTCCAACTTGCAGCTCCGTGTCTGAATGGATCCACGGAGCTGCGGCTCAGCTCAGGTGCCCCCCATAGCAAGCTGCTTGCTAAGAGGGCACTCGACAGGAGGGAGGGGCCAGAAGCACCCGAAGAGAGACCCGAGCAAAGGAGGATCCAGGCTGCTCTGTGCAAATCCACTACACCGAGCAGGTACGTATAAAAATGAGACTTTATCACTTTAACCCTATTTAACTTCCATTGATCGACTGTCCACAATTTATGGGTGCTGCACCACTCTCTCCTCTTCTGAGCATTATTATCAGTCTGGCACTTGCAGCTCGCCCGTGAATGTTTTGCTTTTAGAGTTTTCTGTGGATACAGGCTTTGGAAGACTGAGATGTCACTTTTGCAGCGGTTGTTTTCTTATTCTAGGTCACAATCCTGCACAATGTCCTTTTGTCTCTTTCGATCAGTTGACCATGTGGACCGTGCTTATCAGATGACATTTTCTGAAACTGTACATGCCGTCATAACCTTTGATACTGTATTCTCACGACACCACAAATAAATTGGTAACAGAGGCACTAGCTAAGCGGGCACCAACAATTTGCCCTCTTTGAAACCCTGTAAGCTCTGACATGACTCCATAGTACTAGCACAGTTCATTTGGGCAACCATGAATGCCAACCTGTACTGGGACATACTGAAGCAAAGCATGATCCCCTCCCTTCGGAGACTGGGCTGCAGGGCAGTATTCCAACATAATGACCCCAAACACACCTACAAGACGACCACTGCCTTGTAAAAGAAGCTGAGGGCGAAGGTGATGGACTGGCCAAGCATGTCTCCAGACCTAAACTCTATGAAGCATCTGTGGGGCATCCTCAAACGAAAGGTGGAGGAGCGCAAGGTCTCTAACGGTTACCATCTCCATGAAGGAGTGGAAGAGGCCTGCAGTGACAACCTGTGAAGCTCTGGTGAACTCCATACCCAAGAGGGTTAAGGCAGTGCTGGAAAATAATGGTGGCCACAAAAAATATTGACACTTTGGACCCAATTTGGACATTTTTTCATGTGTACTCACTTTTGTTGGCAGCGGTTTATACAAGCTGTACACTCACTACTTTACATTGTAGCAAAGTGTCATTTCTTCAGTGTTGTCATATGAAGAGATAAAATAATTACAAAAATGTGAGGGGTGTACTAACTTTTTTGAGGTACCACAGTCACTGAAGAGGTAAGTTGCTGTTCTGCTTTATCTGGTGACAGCTGTCAAAGCAGATGGATCGGGGCTTGACAACCCCAAGGTCAGACACAAGATGGGCATTTAACAAATGCCAATTGTGTTGGCATCCAGAGTTTGTGTGTTGGTAAGGTCAGGCAGCATTGTGGCAAAGGAAAGACAGGAATGTCACCTGACTACAGAGTGGGATGTCTTGTTGGATGAACTTGCTGTTTCCACAGCCAACCTACAGATAACATGAGTTAATAATAAGCTAACCCAACATATTTCCTCGGAGTGCTGTGTTTTCATTTCATAACATTTGCTTTTGCATTTATTAAGGTTATTGCTTGTGAAAGTAAGTTGTTATATGTATTACTTGTATCCTTTCATTGTCAATTTCCTTACCTATATATGTTGGGATCTGAGATTGTTTTACACATATCGGGAAGAAAAATGAATGCATTTCCAAAAATTTAAAGTGGAACTTCGCACTGTCAATCAACATTGACTATTTTTAATTCTAAGGCTGCTAGTACTAGCAAATGGATAAATTTCTTCAGTTCCTTCCTGGTTTTTATTCCTATGCAAATGGTGTCATACATCTCAAGAGTCTTCAGAAAGGGAGGAGGGACTTTCCCAGCAAAGCACATCCTCTTCTGCTTGTATGCCTGAGCTAGGGGCAGATGGAGCCCAGGAAGTAAAATACTACACAAACCATCTGCCCTTACTCAAAATGGCCACAGCCAGAAATTCTAGTGGGTGTTTAGTGTAACGCAAGCTGCTTCTAATTTTGACTGTCCTATCATCCAGGACCACAAACCTTCCTCACTGTGCTATATGTTTTCTGCTGTACCATTGGTATGGTTATATCTTCTTGGTCCTCTCCATAAAATGATCAGAAATTTGTGCTTAAAGTAAAACTATAGGCAACACTTTTTTATTTAATTTTGGATAGAGTAAGGGAGGGTTATAGCCCCTGTCAGTTTATTTTTTACCATCCCTGTCCCATTGCAGAGATTTCCCCTCACTTCCTGCCCCATAGCCAAACAGGAAGTGAGAGGAAATCAATGCAAATGAAGGTAATCCAATGCCCCCCCCCCCCAGGCACTAAGATAAGATGACCAGATTTTTTAAATAAAATCCGGGGACTGTCAAGTCTTACCCTCTGGGCCCCCTGGCTACTACTGGGTGGGGAGCGGAGGAAGATCACTCCGGCAGGGAAGGCAAGGAGATAAGCAGGCGGGCGGCTGGCCAGGATTTGAGCCAAGGCAGAAGAACATGTGAGCGGAGCTGAATGGGCACAGAAATTAAAGAAATATTCTCTCCGCTTTGGCCAGCACATGATCATCAGAAAGGGGCGCAGATAATGGAAAAAATACACCCCCCCCCCTAAGCTAGTAGAAGCGGGGGGAGTGTAATTCAGAATTCGTTTTTTTAATTCTGCACTGACTGTCTTTGAAATTGCCCGGGCCCCTGTTCAAATCCAATCTGGGGACAAAACCAGGGACAGACTTGGTCCGGAGACAGTGTCCTCAATCAGGGGACTGTCCCTGGAAACTGTCCGGGTCTTAAACAGAAAGGGGTGTGGCCTTGACAGGAAGGGGTGGATCATATTTAAATTAGGGGGTGCACAAGTTTAGTCAGGCCTAGGGCAGCAAAAAATGAAATACACTACTGAGTTTACCAGTAGAGCAGGGTTCTCTATTTTCCCGTCAGATTCTCAGCTGTTTTCCTGACAGGAAAACTCTTAGGGAGCATACACACGGCCAGGATTCCCGGCCAAATGCTCTCCTGGCAGTTTTCCTGCCGGGAAAACCGGCCGTGCGTACGAGGCTTCAGTCTGGTTGCTGCTCAAGGTGCCATTTGTAAACATTTAGGGGTTAGTAGGCAAATTTTTCCCCGTTTTGTTTGTATAAGTGTAATATGTGCGTAGGCGGTGAACCATTGCAGAGGGTAAGAACTGATAAGAATAGACTATGTACTTTGTAAGGTGCTGTGTAATTTGTTTTAATTGCTATATAAATGCAGGGCACAAAAAATGTGCTTATTCTTGCATGTTTTGTACGCTGTTCCGTGTAAAATTTCTGCTTTGAGTAGCTTTTTTAAAAAGCTACAAAACTACAACCCATCTATATAACTGAATTTGCAGGCCACGCGTCCACCCCCATCATAGTTAGAATATATGATACATTTATTTGTGGTTTAGTTATCCTGACTGACAAGCTCTGCACCGCAAGAAGTGAAATTATACTAAAAGCAGCCTGTATATCAGAATGTGCAATAAAGTTTGTTGAAATTCTTGCAATATAAAAAAGCACAATGTCCTTCTGTGTATAAATAAGCATTGTGTGTGGGGAAGTCATGGTCACAACCAATACACTGTACCTGGCCCTGTGTGTGATAACCTCTGAGGTGTAATACCGAGGATTGTGGAAACAATGATGTGCCCACATTCCCTCGCTGAGGAGAGTGACTCACTTAGGAATGGAGTTGTTTCATATATGTTCACTCAAATTATAAAAGAGATTAGAAGAGATTAAAATAAAACGACTTAATCTCATAACTGTAAATTTTTCCACTCTTCTGAAAGTCACCAGAATGTACGATGCAACAAGGTAAAGTTACACATAGGCACGGTATAAATGCGAAAACAGGTGGACCTCTCAAACCAAAGTTCACTGCAACTGGTTCTACCACAACATCCAGAAAATCTGAAGAAGCCAGCACACCATAAAAGGGCAATTCTTAGGCCTCTTTCAGACTGTGGCGGGAGTCGCGTTGGCAGTATAGCGGTGCAGTATTAACCCCCGCTAGTGGCTGATAAATGGTTAATACCGCCCACAATGCGGCTCTATAGAGCCGCATTGCAGGCGGTATTGCTGCGGTTTCCCATTGTTTTCAATGTGAAGGAGCGGTATACACGCCGCTCCTCTCACCGCTCCAAAGATGCTGTTGACAGGAGATTTTTTTCTCTCCTACCAGCGCATCGCCTCAGTGTGAAAGACCTCAGGCTTTCACATTGAGGTTGCTTGGCAGGAGTTTTTCAGGCGGTATAGCAGTGCTATTTTTAGCGCTGTACCGCCTGAAAAACTCCTCAATGTGAAAGGGGCCTTAAACAGGAACTTCACCTCCCCTGTGATAATTTTTATTCATTTTGCTGCGTTATCCTCAAAGGGGTTGTAAAGGTTTGTTTTTTATTTTTATTATTGTTTTTTTATTTTCGAAATAGGTTCCTTTAAGCTAGTCGATTGTTGGTTCACTTACCTTTTCTTTCGATTTTTTCCTTTTAAATGTTTTTTTTTTTGTTGTCTGAATTTCTCACTTCCTGTTCCTCCTCAGTAAGCTTGCCCCCATCATCCGAGTCGTTCTGGCTGGGGGTTAGTCAGCGTTTTCGTCCCCTATCTTGGGACTACATCCCTGCGGGGAGATGCTGTGAAGACACAGGGATGTAGTCCCAAGGGAGGGGGCGAGGACCCCCAGCCAGAACGGCTCAGATAATGGGGGCCAGCCTCCTGAGGAGAAGATTTAGAAGGGAAATCGAAGGAAAAGGTAAGTGAACCAACAATGCACTAGCTTAAAGGGACCTATTTAGAAAATAAAAAACTAACCTTTACAACCCCTTTAATTCACATGCTCACACAGTGAATCCACGTGGACCTGCTGTGATCTGTCGTTCCTCAGGTCACGCGCCACCATCTTTACTTTGTAATGTCATTGGGGGCCAGCTGTCTCTTCTGAGTACCTGTAGCCAGTCTCACCATATGGCACTGTGCAAAGTCCGCCCTCCAGCGCTGTGTCCATGGTTTTTTAACTACTTGGATATGTGATGTGCAAATCCCATTAAGCTCCAAGAGCAGGGACACATCATTATTGGCGAGACAACAATAATGGCAAGGGGGTCTGGGAAAAAAAAGTAAATACATGCACAAAAAAGAAAAGTTGGCTTTCTGTAATTGTGGGGGGGGGGGGCAATCCAGTGAGGCAAAGCGTTTCCGGTGAGTGAACATCCAATTTAGTGATGTTCACTTAAAAGTGCGTAGTAGTGAAGATCCCATCCCAACCGATGTTATACGGACATGGACTTACTCAAGGTGACAGAATCTGCATGTCCTGGAAACATCAGCGTGCATGTACGTTTTACTGCAGCTTTGAATAAAGATAAAGTCTTGTATTCTGTTGGTGGACATGGACAGGGGGAATACTTTGGCAAGCTGTCAGAGCTTCAAAGAACCCAAGTTGATTCATCATGGGAACCTTTTCGGTACCCTCTGTGTGGAAAACTCCTATCTGAACTCATCACTGACACTTACCATTGTCCGAATGGAGTTCTCAGGCCTGAGCAGTGATTTTTTGGGGGTTTTCTCTACCTTTTTAACATGGAGGAATCCTTGTAAATAGATTCAGGGAACCTCTTCTAATAAATACTATAGCTACAGCTCATGGTACATTAGCATGTTGGTCATTGGGAAGAATGCCCCTTTATGCCGCGTACACACATAATTTCAGATGGAAAAAGTCAGACGGAATTTTTTCATCGGATATTCCGGCTGTGACGGACTTAGAAAGAGAACATGTTCTCTTTTTTTCCGTTTGTCTGCATGGAGTTCAGGCGGAGAAAAAAAACCTGCATGCTCAGAAACAGTTTGACGCATGCTCGGAAGCATTGAACTTCAATATTCTAGGCTCATCGTAGTGTTGTACGTCACCGCGTTTTCGTCGGTCGGAATTTGGTGTGTCCGTGTGTATGCAAGACATCTTGAGAGCAATTCCGTCTGAGTTTATTACAATGGGAAATCCGATCGTGTGTACGGGGCATAACAGTTAGCGTAACGGAATATTGGTGACTAATCTGGTAAAATTTTCCCTTTTGCTCAAGGAACTCCTAGCAAGCTCTGAAACCCTGGATGAGATAGACTGGGCTATATATTCATACTTTAAAAGATGCAGATTGGAATGAAATGGTGTTTTAAATAAATGGCCTTTCTATGTGAATCCGCAGCCGGCCGTTACTTTCTATAACTGTACAAAACTTAGATTTCCCTTCCTTGTAAGCATGGCAACACTAATGTAATCAGAATTTCCCAGAATCATTTCTACTGCTGCTGTAATTAACTCTGGTTGGGCTGGAAGAAGGGAGTGAATTTTGTCCTGTAAATTGAAATGTGCAAAAAAAAAAAGTCACATTCAGTACACAACTGTGTGCTTTTACATGTGCACTAAAATGGCCACGTTTTCCTTTTCCAAACATCTGGACACGGATTGAGATCAGATTATTGAATGCATGGAATATGACATCCCCAGCAATGTTCTCTGGTGGGATACTCATGCCGCGTACAGACGTTCAGACATTCCGACAACAAAACATGGAATATGACATCCCCAGCAAATGCAATGTTCTCTGGTGGGATACTCATACCGCCTACACACGATCGGACATTCCGACAACAAAACATGGAATATGACATCCCCAGCAATGTTCTCTGGTGGGACACTCATGCCGCGTACACACGATCGGACATTCCGACAACAAAACATGGAATATGACATCCCCAGCATTGTTCTCTGGTGGGATACTCATACCGCCTACACACGATTGGACATTCCGACAACAAAACATGGAATATGACATCCCTAGCATTGTTCTCTGGTGGGATACTTATTCCGCTTGCACACGATCGGACATTCCGACAACAAAACATGGAATATGACATCCCCAGCAATGTTCTCTGGTGGGACACTCATGCCGCGTACAGACGTTCAGACATTCCGACAACAAAACATGGAATACGACATCCCCAGCAATGTTCTCTGGTGGGACACTCATGCCGCGTACAGACGTTCAGACATTCCGACAACAAAACATGGAATATGACATCCCCAGCAATGTTCTCTGGTGGGACACTCATGCCGCGTACAGACGTTCAGACATTCCGACAACAAAACATGGAATATGACATCCCCAGCAATGTTCTCTGGTGGAATACTCATGCCGCGTACAGACGTTCAGACATTCCAACAACAAAACATGGAATATGACATCCCCAGCAATGTTCTCTGGTGGGACACTCATGCCGCGTACAGACGTTCAGACATTCCGACAACAAAACATGGAATATGACATCCCCAGCAATGTTCTCTGGTGGGATACTCATGCCGCGTACAGACGTTCAGACATTCCAACAACAAAACATGGAATATGACATCCCCAGCAATGTTCTCTGGTGGGATATTCATGCCGCGTACACACGTTCAGACATTCCGACAACAAAACATGGAATATGGAATATGACATCCCCAGCAATGTTCTCTGGTGGGATACTCATGCCGTGTACACACGTTCAGACATTCCGACAACAAAACATGGAATATGACATCCCCAGCATTGTTCTCTGGTGGGACACTCATGCCGCGTACACACGTTCAGACATTCCGACAACAAAACATGGAATATGGAATATGACATCCCCAGCAATGTTCTCTGGTGGGACACTCATGCCGTGTACACACGTTCAGACATTCCGACAACAAAACATGGAATATGGAATATGACATCCCCAGCAATGTTCTCTGGTGGGATACTAATGCCGTGTACACACGTTCAGACATTCCGACAACAAAACATTGAATATGGAATATGACATCCCCAGCATTGTTCTCTGGTGGGATACTCATGCCGCGTACACACGATCGGACATTCCGACAACAAAACATGGAATATGACATCCCCAGCAATGTTCTCTGGTAGGATACTCATGCCGCGTACAGACGTTCAGACATTCCAACAACAAAACATGGAATATGACATCCCCAGCATTGTTCTCTGGTGGGATACTCATGCCGCGTACAGACGTTCGGACATTCCGACAACAAAACATGGAATATGACATCCCCAGCAATGTTCTCTGGTGGGACACTCATGCCGCGTACAGACGTTCGGACATTCCAACAACAAAACATGGAATATGACATCCCCAGCAATGTTCTCTGGTGGGATACTCATACCGCCTACACACGATCGGACATTCCGACAACAAAACATGGAATATGACATCCCCAGCATTGTTCTCTGGTGGGATACTTATTCCGCTTGCACACGATCGGACATTCCGACAACAAAACATGGAATATGACATCCCCAGCAATGTTCTCTGGTGGGACACTCATGCCGCGTACAGACGTTCAGACATTCCGACAACAAAACATGGAATATGACATCCCCAGCAATGTTCTCTGGTGGGACACTCATGCCGCGTACAGACGTTCAGACATTCCGACAACAAAACATGGAATATGACATCCCCAGCAATGTTCTCTGGTGGGACACTCATGCCGCGTACAGACGTTCAGACATTCCAACAACAAAACATGGAATATGACATCCCCAGCAATGTTCTCTGGTGGGATATTCATGCCGCGTACACACGTTCAGACATTCCGACAACAAAACCTGGAATATGACATCCCCAGCATTGTTCTCTGGTGGGACACTCATGCCGCGTACACACGTTCAGACATTCCGACAACAAAATATGGAATATGACATCCCCAGCATTGTTCTCTGGTGGGATACTCATGCCGCGTACACACGATCGGACATTCCGACAACAAAACATGGAATATGACATCCCCAGCAATGTTCTCTGGTGGGATACTCATGCCGCGTACACACGATCGGACATTCCGACAACAAAACATGGAATATGACATCCCCAGCAATGTTCTCTGGTGGGATATTCATGCCGCGTACACACGTTCAGACATTCCGACAACAAAACATGGAATATGACATCCCCAGCATTGTTCTCTGGTGGGACACTCATGCCGCGTACACACTTTCAGACAATCCGACAACAAAATATGGAATATGTCATCCCTAGCATTGTTCTCTGGTGGGATACTCATGCCGCGTACACACGATCGGACATTCCGACAACAAAACATGGAATATGACATCCCCAGCAATGTTCTCTGGTAGGATACTCATGCCGCGTACAGACGTTCAGACATTCCAACAACAAAACATGGAATATGACATCCCCAGCATTGTTCTCTGGTGGGATACTCATGCCGCGTACAGACGTTCGGACATTCCGACAACAAAACATGGAATATGACATCCCCAGCAATGTTCTCTGGTGGGACACTCATGCCGCGTACAGACGTTCGGACATTCCGACAACAAAACATGGAATATGACATCCCCAGCAATGTTCTCTGGTGGGACACTCATGCCGCGTACAGACGTTCGGACATTCCGACAACAAAACATGGAATATGACATCCCCAGCAATGTTCTCTGTTGGGATACTCATGCCGCGTACAGACGTTCGGACATTCCGACAACAAAACATGGAATATGACATCCCCAGCATTGTTCTCTGGTGGGATACTCATGCCGCGTACAGACGATCAGACATTCCCGACAACAAAACATGGAATATGACATCCCCAGCATTGTTCTCTGGTGGGATACTCATGCCGTGTACAGACGATCAGACATTCCCGACAACAAAACATGGAATATGACATCCCCAGCAATGTTCTCTGGTGGGATACTCATGCCGCGTACACACGTTCAGACATTCCGACACCAAAACATGGAATATGACATCCCCAGCATTGTTCTCTGGTGGGACACTCATGCCGCGTACACACGTTCAGACATTCCGACAACAAAACATGGAATATGGAATATGACATCCCCAGCATTGTTCTCTGGTGGGATAGTCATGCCGCGTACACACGATCGGACATTCCGACAACAAAACCGTGGATTTTTTTCCGATGGATGTTGTCTCAAACTTGTCTTGCATACACATGGTCGCACAAAAGTTGTCCGAAATTCTGATTGCCAAGAACGTGGTCCCGTACGAGGGCACTAAAAAAAGGAAGTTCAATACCAAGTGCGCCAACTCTTTGAGCTCCTTCTGCTAATCTCGTGTTAACCTCCCTGGCGGTTTTCCCGTGTGTGGCACGGGGTGAGATTTTTAAGCTAAGATCGGTAACCCCGTGCCACACACGGACTTGCCTCGCTGGATGCAGAAAAAAAGTTTACTTACCTTTTCTCTGCAATCCAGCGATGAATCTCCGCAGTACACGGCGGCCGGATGTCCGCCTGATGCTGTGTGTACCGCCGATTCCCTTCCCTGCGAGCGTCGCGACGTAGGGGGGGGAACGGCGCCAAATTCAAAAATGTAAACAAACACTATACATACAGTACACTGTAATCTTATAGATTACAGTACTGTATGTAAAAAATACACACCCCCCATGTCCCTAGTGGTCTGCCCTGTACACTACATGTCCTTTTATATAATAAAAAGTGTTCTTTCTCCCTGCAAACTGTAGATTGCCCATAGCAACCAAAAGTGTCCCTTTATGGCAAAAATTGTTTTAGAGCAGCTAAAAAACAGCGATAATAAATCAGAATCACTTGCAGAATTTAGCGATAGCGATTTGTGGGGAAATTCGTCATAAAAAAAAAAAAATAATGACAGGAAAAATTCTGCAACTGAGCAAATTTCTGTGATTTTGATTTGATTACATTATTGAATAATTTTTACTATAATTATATTATTATTTGTTATAATTTTTTATAATTATTTATTATATTATAATTTTTAATAAAAAAAAAAAAAAAAATCATACCCGGGATGCCTATTAGACTCTTGTTTGGATAGATTTCAGTGAGTTATTCCTAAGAATTACAAGCCTACAGTATAAAACGCCAAATTCCCTTGCAAATAATGGTACCGCTTTTAGCACCTAAAGTCTGAAAGAATCATACCGCCAGGGAGGTTAATAGAAGTTTGGTGAGACACGATTCGCGCTTTTCAGCCTTGTGCTTTTCAGTCTGTTACAGCGTGACGAATGTGCTATTTTCATTACAAACCCTAGTTTTACCAGGTTTTACATTCCTGATCCCTTAACAGGGGATCTATGCCAGTGAGTGCCTGAAAGAGTGTCACTGTTTTTTTTTTTTGGGGGGGGGGGGGGGGGGGGGTCCACAGGTTTCTGTAAATGTATAGAAGCCACGGATCAAGTTATGGAGGTTAATTTGCCACTTTTGATCAACAAGAGTCATAGTTTACATACAATGTTTAGAGGTGCTGTTAATTGTGATTTAGAGGATTAGTTGTTTTTTGATGTTTTCTCCATAACTACATTTACTACAGCTTAGGAACCAGTTCCACAACATCATTAATTCTAATAGGTGCTTTATTTTATGTTAAAAAAAGTAACAGACGGATGCTGAAAAGGCTGCGTAACCTAGTTGTCATGGTAAATATGAGCTGTACTTGGCTTCTGGCTGTACACAGCTTTTACTGGAACATAGGTGCAATGGTTAATGATGGTAGTCTCAGAACAGTTTATGAAGCCAGCTGTCATCTACTGTGCTGTGCCTGGATATATGAGGACAGTCAGCTGTGTGATGATCTTTCACGTGTGTGTGTGGTAGTAGCAATCTCTATGGCCAACCAGGTTATGGGAAAAGATCCATGACACATGTGGAAACATTGTATGATTGCTACTGTCTCCTCCTCCCAGTTACCTACAGTTGATCCAGAGGAAGGTAAAAACAAAAACAAAAAAATTCAGCTTGCTCAAATTCCTTCCTGATCCCCCCAAGGCAATCATATATTCCCTGGATGAACTTCACCTATAAATATTAGTATTCAGTTATATTATGTGCATTTAGGAAAGAATCCAGGCTTTTTGTAAAGCAATCTACTGAGCTGGCCAAAGCCAGCTTTTGAGTGAGTCTGTTCCATATTTTCACAGCTCTTAGGCCACGTACACACGATCAGACCGGTCCGATGAATTTGGTCCGACGGACCGTTTTCATCGGACCAGGCTGAAGTGGTCTGATGGTCTGTGTGTACACACCATCGGGCCAAAAATATGATCAGACCAGAACGCGGTGACGTAGAACACAACGATGTGCTGAAAAAACGAAGTTTAATGCTTCCAAGCATGCGTCGACTTGATTCTGAGCATGCGCGGGTTTTGGTCTGATGCTTTTGTATACTAACCATCGAATCTGTCCGACGGACAGGTGTCCGTCGGACAGATTTTAAAGCAAGTTTTAAAACTTTGGTCCAACGGACAACGCTCCGAAGGGCCGTACACACCGAATTGGTCTTAAGACCAGTTTCATCGGACCGGTCTGATTGTGTGTACGCGGCTTTACTGTGAAGAAGCCTTTCCATATTAAATCTCTTTGCTTTCAGACTAAAGAGTGCCCCCTTGTCTTCTGTGATGACCTTAAAAGGCCAGATTCAGGTAGATGGGAGCATCTTTGCTCTGGAGTAACGCTTCTCATTTACGTTACTCTGGCGAAATTTTAGGAGCAAGTGCTGTTATTCATGAAGCACTTGCTCCTAAAGTTGCGGCAGCGCATCGCAAATGAGCCGGCGGAATTCAAATTGGGCGGGTACGGGGCGTGTATTATTAAAACTAAGCGCGATCCTGCGGCGAACGTACTGCGCATGCGTCGAGTGTCAATGCATCCCAGTGCGCATGCTCCAAATTCTGTCAGTTAACGTCAATGACGTCACATCCCCATTCATGAACGTTTTACGCAAGCGACGCGATTATTATTTTTTTCGACGCGATGACGACGCCTATACTTAACATAGGATACTCCACTAGGGGGCTGCTTTATCTTTACGTCGCGTATCGCTTCCGGAAACGTCGTAAAGTCACTGCGTCGCGCCCGAAAAAGATCGTGAATTTCCGACTCCCGCTGATTAACATATTTTTTCAGCGTTAATCAGCGGGAACGCCCCCGGCGCCATTTTTAAGTTGAAGCAACGATGCGATGGCGAAATTCAATTGCGCCGATCGCATCGGAACTCCAACCCGGCGTTTCTTGTTTTCTGCTTACAGAAAACAGAAACGCCGGCTTAAAGTGACAGTTAGGCTGGCGGATCAATGGATACTCCAGCCTAACTCTACCTGAATCTGGCCCAAAGTAAATAATTCTGTACCGTGACCGCATGGACCATGTGATCCAATGTCCAATCACAGCTGATCACATGTAAACTAGCAGGTGCCGTTTATCGACTCGCCTCATCTCACACTGACAGAGTGCGAGACGAGGAGAGATGATCAGTGGCATCTCCTCACGAAAGACGTGTAAAGGTAATCATGGCACTGATCATCAGTACCCTGATTACAATGCAGCCCCAACAGTGCCCATCAGTGACACCAGTCTGTGCTCATTAGTTATGCCAATCAGTAGTGCCCATCAGTTCCCATCTGTGCCACCTATAATTGCCTATAATGTGTAAGCTCCGAGTTGCTCCAACTAGCTACCAGGAGCCCCGTGTAAGCTCAGAGTTGATCCAGCCAGCCGCCAGGAATCCTATGTAAGCTCTGAATTTGTCCAGTCACCCATCAGGAGCCCTGTGTAAGTTCCAAGTTGGTCCAGTCAGCCATCAGGAGCCCTGTGTAAGCTCTGAGTTTCTCCAGCCATAGATTACACAAGGCTGAGGTCTCTCCCCATGTGAAGGTGCTGGTGATTGGCCACTTGCTGTCACATGTATAGTAGTGGGTTATGTCTTCTCACACCTGGAAGGTAAAGAGAGGGGTGGTGAAGTAAATAAAAAATAAGCATGTGCTACTGTGGGGGGGGGGGGGGTTAAAGCAAACCTGTTGCTCTGCCTTGCCTTGGCACCTTGGTGGTTTGCTGTTGAGCTGGAACATTTTATTAGCAAGTCAGTAGTAAGGGGCTAATATCAATGTCCTGGCAGGAGAAGCAATGGCATTGGGTACCCAACTGAATTGCACTGGAGGAAAAAAAATGCATATAGTCAGAGGGGACTGTCATTCAGCCAGTCCATCCAATTCCCAACAATTCAGATATTAATTGAAGGTGTCATTGGGCGCATGCAGAGGAAGATTATTGGCAGATTACGTGTAGAATGTTCACATTTGCAGCAGTATAGTCCACTGTAGTCTTGCTCTTGTGTCATGATCGCTGTTATACCGAATATATTACGATTAGTCTTTTTGTGCTTAGTATAGTTATCACTTCTGTCTGACAAATAAAATTTAGCTGATAATAAAATAAACCACTGAGCCACTGATGGGTATCTTTGAGATTTAATCAGTATCAGCAGAACTTGCACTAAAATTAACTTGTAAATTAGTATGTGTCACACTGTATAAACTACATGCTAGCCGACTTCTCCATATTATTTCTAAGTAATACTATATATTTCTTTCCAGACATCACATTATTGAACATAAACTGTGATTATGCTTCCCGCTGGGTCATTCCCTACAAGGAACTCATCATTTTAGAAGGCAGATTTGTACTCTAAGTACAAAACATAGAACACTCTTCTGGCAGGGCCATGTAGGAGGTTGATGTAATAGCTTGTCCTCAACCACCACCGCTGATGCCTCCTTTCCCCGCACCCTTCTGCCGCCCCATTCCATCATCCAGCAAAGTAAAATAATCTGTAGATATAGGTATAGGGGAGCATGTGATTCCCTCCTTTCTTCTCCCACATTGCAGTGATTGGTGCTTGAGTGCCCAGTCACCAGGGTCCTAAGTTGGTGGTGGTGGGAAATTTCTTGCGTGGATCTGCCAGGTGAATTGGGATCTTGGGAGCAAATAAAAGGAAAATAACACTGTGCGGTGCTGCTTAATGGCTGTTTTTTACTGGACCTTCTCATAAAGAGGAAGTAAACCCTCTGTAACGAAACTTAAAAAATAAATACCCTGCAAGACAAAGACATAATGAGCTAGTATGCATATGATGTGCGTCAGAGCTTTTTTTCTCAGAAAATAGGTGCAGGAACTCAACCACGACCCCTTTCAGATTTCAAAAACAGTAGAAGGGTCTTAAAGGGGCATTAAATACCAGGATTGCATTGCATACAGAGTGCAGAGTTCAGATGGTTACACACAGAGTGCAGAGCTGTCACTTGTAAACACAGAAACCAGACTTCTGTGTTTACAAGTGATTGTGGTGAGAAGGCACCAATGAGTCTGAGCCAAAGGTGGTGGAACTGAGTTCCCCCAAGTTCCCCCTGAAAAAAAGCCCTGATGTGCGTACACACCATCAGTCCAAAATCCCATCGGGCCAGAACGCAGTGACGTAGAACACAACGACGTGCTGAACGAAGTTCAATGCTTCCAAGCATGCGTCGTCTTGATTCTGAGCATGCACGGGTTTTTGGTCCGATGCTTTTGTGTACTAACCATCGTTTTGGTCCGACGGACAAGCGTCCATCGGACAGATTTTAAAGCAAGTTTTAAAACTTTGGTCCGATGGGCCGTACACACGATCAATTTGGTCCGATGAAACTGGTCGTGTGTACGCGGCCTTATGGTTTTCTTGACAGAATTCCTCTCAAGCCTGCCATGCATACACACAGTCACACAAAAGCCCGGTGAACTTTTGACTGCCAAGAACGCGGTGACGTAAAAGATTACGTAAAAGATTACGTCGAGCCGACAAAATGAAGTTCTATGCTTCTAATTGTTTCCGAGCAGGCGTGTTTTTTTTCCCGTCTGATTTTTTCCCGGTTGGGGAAAAAAGAGATCCTGCTTTTTTTTTTTTGGCAGTTTTCCTGTGGGAAAAAGTCCGATGGAGCATACAGATGGAGCATACACACGGTCGGGAAAACTCTTATCACAGTTTTTCCGACGGGAAAACCGGTTGTGTGTACGGGGTTTCACAAAGTTTTACTTTAAGGTTACACTTTAACTTTGATTTTCTTAATTACGCATTAACATTTTAAGGATGATGGGTGAACATATCCCAAAGTAAATAACCCCTTACAATGTCCCATTCAGCATATTATTTCTGAGTAAGTAAAGTTTACTTAAAATAATCACTTTACGTAATCAGGTAACGCTTAAGACTTTTACTTCCCGTAATCCGCAGAGGTGATTATTCCGGTATATAGAGAAGATTCCGGAGTTCTGGCACTAAAGCTCTCTCTCCATGCTTGGCTAGTAAAACATGTCTTGGCTAGGCTCCCCTCTTATTTGTCATTCCCCCTGCACCACTTTCTAAAACACTTTATTGTTCACTTAATCCCTTAACAGGCCTTTTTATGTTCCGTGGATTCTGCCCATTGATTTTTAAAGTGTAAGCGTTGATTGAGAAGCTTGCTTGACCACTTTATTGTTCCTGGTAAGGGTTAAATCTCTTTGGCACCCCTTGTTTCTCCCAGTGTTTGCACTGCGTTGAGAGATAATGTTTGCCATTTACAAGACCAAATTCTACAGCGGAACAGGAAAGCTAAAAGCAATCGGTTATATAAAGGCCGGCTAGGTTTACTTCTGATCCTTCCATGGTGCTGGAGACTCTATGCCAGCCTTATGATTCTAAAGCTGGCCCCTCAGTAAGGTTATAAGTCTGTATGAATAAGTACCCAATATCTCAGAATATACAGCAACTGTGTGTTTCTAAAAAGAAAATAGGCCACTACCTTTTATAATTGAAGAGGAACTTTCTCCCCTTTTGAGCTAGACCCCCCTCTCTTTGGCATCGCCATCTTTTTGAGTCTGGTGTGCGCAGATGGGCCAAAGGGCTCTGCTTGGCCTTCAGGTCCTGGCAGGGCCCTGCAAGCACATCTGTGGATGCGTGTGCAAGGACCGGCCATGCACAGGCACTATGAGTGTTGGAATACTGGTGCTATCTTCATGCATGCAGTTGTGCCGCAGGGCTCTGCTGGGACCTGAAGCCCTGTGGCACATTTGCACATTCACAGAATCAGGGGACGTTGTAATTTTTTTCTCCTAGACAAAAAAAATGGGAGTGCTGTGTTTCAGAAACAAAAACACATTAAAGTTAGAAAATATACACTATATTACAAAAAGTATTGGGACGCCTGCCTTTACACGCACATGAACTTTAATGGCATCCCAGTCTCAGTTTATAGGGTTTAATATTGAGTTGGCCCACCCTTTTCAGCTATAGGAGCTTCAACTCTTCTGGGAAGGCTGTCCACGAGGTTTAGCAGTGTGTCTATAGGACACATTTGTGAGGTCTGGCCCTGATGTGGATGAGAAGGGCTGGCTCACAGTCTCCACTCTAAGGCCCCTTTCACACCGAGGAGTTTTTCAGGCGGTTTAGCGCAAAAAATAGCCCGAGGTCTTTCACACTGAGGCGATGCTCTGGTGGGAGAGAAAAAAAATCTCCTGCAAGCAGCATCTTTGGAGCAGTGAGAGGAGCTGCAGAGGCGCATTGCGGGCGGTATTAACCATTTTTCGACCTCTAGCGGGGTTTAATACCGCACTGCAAGTGGCAATTCCGATGGTATAGCGCCGCTATTTTTAGTGGCGCTATACCGCCACTGCACGTCCTGCCCCAGTGTGAAAGGGGCCTAATTCTTCCCAAGGGTGTTCTATTGGGTTGAGTTTAATGCCGCGTACACACGGTCGTTTTTTGCGATGAAAAAAAACGACGGTTTTTAAAACGTCATTTAAATTGATCGTGTGTGGGCAAAACGTCGTTTTTTGTCTTCAAAAAAACGACCAAAAAAAAATTCCAACATGCTTGAATTTTTTGTGTCGTTTTTCAAAACGTCGTTTTTTGTTTCACAAAAAGTCACCGTGTGTAGCAAAAACGTCGTTCAAAACGACGTTTTTCAACCCGCGCATGCCCAGAAGCTAGTTATGAAGCGAGCTTCAATGGAAAAGAGTGGTGAACGTAACCTCGCTTTTTGTGAAAAAACGATGGTGTGTATGCAAAATTGTCTTTGAAAAGTGACGTTTTATGTATGCCAATAGTCACATGAAGCGACTGGTGTTCACGCCAACCTGCTTTTTGTGAAAAAAACGATGGTGTGTATGCAAAATTGTCTTTGAGAAAAGTGACGTTTCAAAAACGTCGTTTTTTACTTCACAGAAACGTCGTTTTTTTTCATCGCAAAAAACGACCGTGTGTACGCGGCATAAGACTCACTCATCCGTGTCTTTATGGACATGGGATGTGAAAGATAATGATCATGTCAGTGAGAAGGACACTTCAGTAAAATTCAGTTGTTTTTTTTCCCCTCTATTTTCATACAGTGTCACTGGTTGCTAGGACACTGTCAGCCACAGAGCCGACAGCATCCTAACAACCAGTGACATTGTGTTGCCGACAACATCCTACAACCAGTGATACTGTGTGGCCTGGGATCTGAGCATGCCCTAAGGACAGAGTTTCTCCAGTATGGGTCTTCTTACTGCCAGTACCCCACCCACCTCCATTTGATAAATTCATCCACCTGTTTGAGACCTGTTTGAGACAGGCACACAAATCTGCACAGGCATCAACATTTGTCATGCAGAGGCGTGACACCATTTTTGTCTGTAATACTCTATGAATTCCAGGGACTGTGTTTACTAGGCACTTGTATATTTATGTGAATGAGGCTCTGACTTTTTCTGGTGGTAACAATACATGGCTTTTCTTCTACTTTAAGAGATGCAGTAGCACACCTAATGTATGTTTATCTGGGGACAGGCTGTATATTGCAAGAAAGTGTGAATTGTAAGAAACTAGAAATAACTGGGACCAAATTAGGGCTTCAAATAAAATTAACATTTTGGAGAACGCTGTATGGTTCTGGAGGTTCTATGGGTCTAGAAAGCAGTGAGCTGTCAGATGATGAAATCACTGATGTTTGTCACCTTCAATATTTCAGGGTGGTCAAAGAAGAAATTTCAGATGACAACGCAAAGCTCCCGTGTTTTAACGGAAGAGTGGTGTCCTGGGTAAGTGTTTGCAACAGGAAGGATGGCATGTTGGCATGATGTGTAGTTCCTTGTGTACCTCTATATCATATGTACTTGCATATAAATGGGGGCCACTTTGATTTAGCTAGACGTCACTGCATTAATTCAAAAGAGCAATCCAAAGGAAACAAAGTGCAGTAACCATTGGCAGCCAATCACAATGTAGTTGTTGAATCAAGAAGGCTGGCAACTTGGATGCTCTTGAATAAAAGTACTTTATTTGTTACATGGGTACAGGATATTACTGATGTGTTTCGGCTACGAAGCCTTCACCAAATAGTCTGTATCTGTGTATCCAGGTAATAAATAAATAAAGTACATTTATTTAAGAGCATCCGAGTTGTCAGCCTTCTTGATTCAAGAATTTCACCTGTGGGGCCTGAACGCCCATGGCTAGAGCACTGGATCACAGTTTCTGGACTCTTATATTGGCAGTGGAGCTGGGGTAACATTTTGTTTCTTTCATGACGGTGTCGTTGTGTAAGTCTGCTATGGGCTACAAAAGTATTTCTCAACCTCTGGATCAACTGTGGGTATAGGATTGGGTATATGGGATTGTTTAATATAATTTAATTTATGGTTGAACTAGATGAACGTGTGTCTTTTTTCAACCTGACTAACTATGTAACCTTTTTACCCCAGAGGAATCCATGAAATTTGGGGTTTTGAGGAACCCTCACTAAAATCAATTCATTGGTGATCGGTGAGAAAACTGCCTCTTACATTAGTGGCTAATGGGAAGAATGACCCCCTACAGGCATCTAAAAATATAATTGGGTCTATGCACCATCACCATGTTAAGTGGCATTGGTGTTGAAACTTCAAATGGGAGGTCAAGCAGCAACAGCTCAAATTGGTACTAAAGCCTCAAGGTTTTTTAGCCTAATGCATTGCATTAAGATAAAAAACCTTCTCTGCTGCTCTTACCTGAGCCTGATCCAGCAATGTGCACTAGAGTAGAGCCTCTCGCCTGTGTCTCCATACTCTTTGGGCTCATTAATATGGCTCCCGCTGCTGTCAATCAAATGCTGCGACAGGGGTGAGTTGTCGATCTGTGTCTGTAGACATGGAAGGCAGCCAAAGAGGAGGAGCTTAAGGCACAAACAGGGGACCCCAGAATAAAAGGAGAATCTGGGCTCCTCTGTACAAAACCATTGCACAGAGCAGGTAAGTATAACATGTTTGTTATTTTTATATTAACCATTTAAGGACCGCCGCATGTACATTTACGTCGGCAGAATGGCACGGACAGGCACATCAAGGTACCTGTACCGCCGGTACATCCGACGGTCCCGGTGGCTGTAGGAGCGATCCGTGCTGAGGGGGCGGCGGTTCGTTTTTGTCCGCCCCCTCCGGATCGCTCCCAGCCAATGTGCGCGCTCCCCCTGCAGTAAACACAGAAGGAGGAAGTGATGTGATCTCTGCTCTCTGCGTTTTTTTCAACCGCCGCTGAGGAGAGATCACATCACATAGTAAGTCTGCACAACACTACACTGACACACACTACACATAGGCACATTAACCCCTTGCGATCACACCCCCTGTCACAGTGTCGCTGAATGCAGTGATCATATGTACTGATCACTGCAGTTAGTGTCAGTGTGACAGGCAGTGTGACAGTCAGTTAGTGTTAGGTTCAGGGTAGCCCCTGTACCCCCCCCTCCCAATAAAGTTTTAACCCCTTGATCACCACCCTAGTTAACCCTTTCACTCCCTATTGCCAGTGTCACTAAGCGATCATTTTTCTGATCGCTGTATTAGTGTCGCTGTTCCCGCTAGGTAGCTATTTTTTTTGGTGATTTTTTTTTTACTAAAGACATGTGGCTAAATACATTTTGGCCTAAATGTTTGACTAAAATTTAGTTTATTTGATTTTTCTTATAACAAAAAGTAAAAAATGTTGATTTTTTTTTTCAAAAATGTCGCTCTATTTTTGTATATAGCGCAAAAAAAAAAAATCGCAGAGGCGATCAAATACCACCAAAAGAAAGCTCTATATGTGGGAAGAAAAGGACGCAAATTTTGTTTGGGAGCCACGTCGCACAACCGCGCAATTGTCTGTTAAATCGACGCAGTGCCGAATTGTAAAAACCCCTTGGGTCATTTAGCAGCATATTGGTCCGGTCCTTAAGTGGTTTAAAAAAAATGTTTAATGGTACTGCCCCTAGCAACTTCTGAAGGAACTCAAGGGTTCCACTGAAATCTAGCTGAGAATGAATCAGTTTCAACATACCATTGCATGATATTAATGAAGCCAAAATTCTACCCAAAAGGGGACTGGTTTATTTTGCGTGCATCTGCACACAGTCCAATTTCCCACTGGGCTTCCAAAGGCCCAGAGGAGAGATGACTTCCTACATTGCATAGAAATAGAACAATACATACAGAATCTGCATGCTGTCATACTGTAATGTTTTCTTTCCTTTTCACAGCTGGTTTTGGCAGAGAGTTCCCATTCAGACGGTGGATCTCAGAGCACTGAAAGTCGCACAGACCTCCCTCCTCCGATTGAAAGGACAGGGGGAATCGGAGACTCCCGCCCTCCATCCTTTCAGTAAGGACTCGTTTTTATATCACAGTCTATGTACTAAGCCTTATTTATCAATGTGTCTGAAAGAAGAGCTTGGCGTCTGTAGGAGACAATCATGTTAGTCCATGAAAAGAAATATAACCCAGTGTCTGATGTAAATAAATGTTGCCCATAGCAACCAATGAGGCTCATCCTTTCATTATCCCATTCTGCAGTGGGAGAACAAGGAGGAGAATCTGACTAGTGTCTGTAGGAAACAAAAGCAATTTCCCTAACGCGCTTTGATAAATTAAGTCTGGCTTCATATGGTGGCAATAAGACAGTTGTTCTCTCAATGGCTTTGATAAATGGCGCTGACTATCTGCTTCTACTGTCTATATTTGCTTTTCTATAAACATTTCACGCTACATTATGCGCAGATCACATAGCAGTGCCTGTGTGGAAGCTATTGACCACTAGGTGGTGCTGTTGCAAGTGAAATCACTTTGTCTGGGAGAGCTGGAGAAGAGCCGGAATGGTATACTGATAGATTCTGGAGGTAATGGTGTACTCTATGGGCTCATTTACCTGGCCACTCAGCTCCATGCAGCTGACAGGGCCTTTTGTCTATCTTTTTTTCCATTGCTGAGCTGCATAGAAAGTGAATGGGAGAGCATCTGCTGTACGGACCCACAAAGCTAGGTTTAACAGACATGCACAGGCTTTGTATTTGGGTGAATAAAGTACTGCTTGGACCTTGAAGAAGGGGACACACCCCGAAAGCTTGTCCATGAAAAATTATATGTTAGTGCAAATAAAAAAAGTATCACAGACAGTACTCAATTTTCTCTGTGAAAAAAGGAAACAGATGGCTCTATCTGCTGCATAGGACTGAGCAGCACCCGTATGAATGAGCCCTTAATGGCCAAAAGGAGGTGAACACCTTATTATCACACCCACTATAGCACTAAATGTCTGCAGACATTCCTTCAGGTTATTGAGAAATATGAAATGAAATATTAGTGCAAAACACCCTATACAAAATAATTACATAAGGTAGGCAAAAAAAAATTGTATCCGCGTGAATTCAATGTGTAAAAAACACAACACAAAAACTGCCCAGTGAGACCAAAAAAAAAAAAAATTATAAATATCCCCCTAGAGGCTAAATATGTTGTAAACCAGTGTATGTGATATGTGCAATAATGTTGTCACCCTCTATGCGTACTATAGCGCTAGACAGCCTAAATGTGTATCAAAAACCTAAAAGAAAACCTAACAATAATGGTGTTAACCTCCCCAAAATGTTAAAATCAACCATAAAATACAATGAAAAATTGCAAACCTAAGGCATACAAGTATTACAGTGAAGGAAAATCCTCCTAAATACATACATACCCATATGTTGGTATTGCAAAAATTGTATGACAGTATAAGTGACACCCTTCTGATGGTTAGCAAAACTCAAAATAAATATAATCTCCATACATATATCCTGTAAATCTGTGCAACAGTTAACATATATATACAGTATCTCACACAAGTGAGTACACCCCTCACATTTTATTATGTGGGTGGCACAGTGGTGTAGTGGGTAGCA
Source organism: Rana kukunoris (assembly GCA_029574335.1). Classification (NCBI taxonomy): domain Eukaryota; kingdom Metazoa; phylum Chordata; class Amphibia; order Anura; family Ranidae; genus Rana; species Rana kukunoris. The sequence continues at coordinate 100,762,763 of CM056058.1, read as the reverse complement.
CTCTCGCCTAGCAGTAAAAAGGGTCGCTGGTTCGAATCCCAACCACCACATTACCTGCCTTGACTTTGCATGTTCTCCCTGTGCCTGAGTGGGTTTCCTCCCACACTCTAAAGACATGCTGATAGGTTAATTGACTTCTGTCTAATATTGGCCCTACTATATGAATGTAAGTTAGGGACCTTAGATTGTAAGCTCCTTGTGAAGGGTAGGCATTTACAATGCTACAATGTAAAGTAGTGAGTGTAAGGCTGGGCATACATTGTACAATTTTCTTCTCTAGATCTCCTTTAGATTTATCAGAACCATATAATAGGTCAAATCTAAAGACTTTAAATTTGTATGCAATCAGGCAGGCCCTTCTACTACACAGTTGAAGGTAAATCTAAAAGAAATTGAATAAGAAAATTGTATAGTGTATGGCCAGCTTAACTCAGCACACAGCCATTAATGTCTAAACCGCTTGCAACAAAAGTGAGTACACCCCTAAGTGAAAATGTCCAAATTGGGTCCAATTTGCAATTTTTGCCTCCCCGGTGTCATGTGACTCGTTAGTGTTACAAGGTCTCAGGTGTGAATGGGGAAAACCCTGCAAATTAAAGGGAATCCCTTGAGCCTCCAGGCCATTTCATGTGGCCCTCGCAGCTCTCCTGCAGCTGCAGGAGAGCTCCAGCCCTCCTCTGATCCTCCTCCAGACCCCAATTCAGCTTCTTCCCAGCAGCAGCATAAGAAAAGGGGGGGTGCACTGTGATGTAAGGGAGAGTGGGGGACTCAACTTCTGATGGTGGGGTGGCTTTTGACATCTAATGTAAAGGGGGGGGGGATGTGCTGGACATCTAATCTTACAGATACAACCGACCCTTTTGAGAACAATCATAATGCTGATGCGGCCCACGATGAAATTTAATTTGACACCCCTGGTCTAGAAGTTGCTTCATCAGTCCAACCTCACTAGTGAGTAAGATTCTATAGCATTCTGTGCCAACAAGTAACTCTATTGGGTAAATGGCTGCCACATCATAGTGATTCTGCCAAATGTCTTGTCCGATATGGCAGTGTTGTAGGAATGATGATCTATGGACCTCCTTCCTTCTTTGGATCCACTTTGTGTTGTGTGGCCTGCTACCATAGGTGTGCGCACAGGGTGTTCTGGGTGTGCCTGGGCACGCCCTAATGTGCATTAGCATTCTCCAGGAGCAGCACCAGGTGGGTGGCTGGGGGTGCCAGTGGCCAGTGTAAATTCCCCCAATATATTAAAGTCTAGTTTCATCTTTAGGAACACTTTACACCCGTATTTAGAGTCAACTACTTCACTTTTCCGCCATTGTTCGTAGATCATTCTCCCTTTGTTACTATTAATATTTGTCAACTTTTTATGTATTGCAGTCCAAATGCAGGCAGCAGTCGAGATGGCCTTGACAATGAGACAGGAACAGATTCCGTTGTAAGCCACAGGAGAGAGCGACATCGACGGAAGAACAGAGAGGCTCATGATGACGGTATAGTCTTATGTCACCTTCCATTCTATATGTATCAAATGTGGATTTATCATTGTAGTGGCACTTAGCAGATGGAGATATTGATTATTTCCTGACATGGGGTGCTGTCCAGATCGCATAAATAACTGCCATTGATTTTTTCCTTAATAGCAACTGTCAGCTGCAGTACACGGCAAAATTCAACCCAAGCAAGAACTGCGCCGCCTTGTGTGCTCATCAGGGACAACCCAAATATTAAACTGTCACAGCTCCATCAAAGAACAATCGGCCACACTTCTTATAAAGAAAAATATAGTAGTATAAAAAAGACATACCACCTTTAAAGAAGAGGTCCAGCTCCCCCATGAAAATGTTTGAGTCAGAAGCTAGAAATGCTGCAGCTGCTGACTTTTAATATATGGACGCCCCCTTCGAGTCCGCAATGTCGGCTCCCCAGCCGATCTACGTATAGGGAATCCAGCAGTGAAGCCTTTCAGCTTCACAGCCGATTCCCTACTGCACATGCGCAAACCCCCCTGCGCTTTCTAATTGGTACGGCGGAGGAAGGAGGAGGGGGCCCAACCTCCGAGAGACCGCGTCCCATCTCCCGGGACTGGGGAACAGAACGGTCAAAAAGAGGTACCCGTTCCCCCCTGCCTCTGAAAGGTGCCAAATGTGGCATCAGAGGGGGGAGGAGACCAATAAGCGGAAGTTCCATATAGCTCATCAGGAGACTTCTGACAAGTGAATTTCTTTCATAGATGGTTTATAGACCAACAAATTCATATAAATGAATAAATAGTTAAATAAATGTTTACAATCTTTAATATCACTTCAAGAGAAATGCACTTATGAACACCATATAACACCAGAGATGCCTACAAAATTAGCTGGAAGCAATGGGGTTGATTTACTAAAACTAGAGTGCAAAATCTGGTGCAGCTCTGCAAAGAAACCAATCGGCTTTCAGTTTTTTTGTCAAAGCTTATTTGAACAAGTTGAAGTTAGAAGCTGATTGGCTGCCATGCACAGCTACACCAGATTTTGCACTCTTTGATTTTAGTAAATCAACCCCAATATGCTTATCTAAATGTGTACGGATCTCCTATTTATCAAATTAATTGTGTACATCCACTAATGAAAGCATAAAAGTAAGATAAATAACATAAAGACAATAATTGGTGGCATTGCAACACAAATGAGAACAAAATTGGTATCTAAACTGATCCAGAGGAGTCCATACCTTGTTATAATACTACAACAAGGTACTTACTTTATCTGCAGATAATCTTTATGCACTGCATTGCAAGAAACAACCTTAAAAAAGTGTATATATATATATTTTTTTATTGTTTCATACTTACCTAGGTGGATGCAGCATCAGACTGATGCTGCATCTGTCACCTGCCGCCTCTTGCCTGTCAGTCAGCATCTCTCCTGCTCTCCTTCTCCACGTTCATTTGAGCTCTGAGCTGTAGAGGGGCGGGTAGCGGGCGTCTCAGTGTCGGCTCGCTGAGAGGCTGAAATTGCCATCAGTCCAGGCAGCTGGCGGATGCAGTCAGGATGACACAGTGCCTGGACTGATCTCTGCTGATAACGGGTCACAGGAGTGCAAAACAAATTGTAGTTCCGTGACCCATAGGAGAAGCCCATCCTAAACAGCTCAGGCTGGACTTCTCCTTTAGTCTAAAATCAAGGTTGGGCATGGTATTGGTAGACTAGGGTGACTTGTCCCAGAAAGTTTTAATTAAACATTTTTTGAATATAACATATTGGTTGGAATATCTTTTTGAATAGTGTTGGATATTTTTGAATATTTTTGTATATTCTGAAAAAATCTGATGGTAGTGAATTCATCATATTGATGCTGTTGTTTGTTTTCCTTTTTTGTTTAGGTTTGTTATGTGAATCTTATCGTTATGTTTCTTTTGCATTTTCTTTTGTTTATTTGTTATAAAATATTTCAAAATAAAATCTGAATAAAAAAAAAAAGAAACAACCTTGTTAGAAAACATAAGGCATAAGGTGCTTTGTTTGAAGCAGAAGCCAAAACTGTCCATTCGTAATAGAGTGCAACATTATTGCTAGACTGGTCCGTGTTTTGTGTTTAGTTTATAATTTTTTAACAACTTTTGCGGTAACTTATTGCAACCAATCAAAATTTTTCTTTCACTGGTCTGACTTCAGTAAACTAAAATCTGGTTACTTTGGTCTTCTGCAGTATTTCACATTATCATGACTCTCTAGGGTCAGTGTGTATTGTTACAGAAACTTAAAGCCCAACTCCAGGCAAGTAAAATATTATCCCTTGCAGTGGGACTGTCTGCATTGCAAGGGTTAATTGCTTGTATAGGTCCAGGGCAGGGATCTCCAAAATATGACCCTCCAGCTGTTGCCATGAGGCATTGTAAAACTCTGACATTCACAGACATCACTAGGCATGGTGGGATTAGTTTGGGCCATAGTTTGGAGACCCCTGGAAGAGGAACAGAAATCTTTACTTACCTGCTCCTCCAATGCTCCTTGCTGCTAGACCAGTCCCTGTAGCCTTTTTTCCCCAACAGTCTAAGATTCTGACATCATCTCCAATTGTCTAGCGGTCTAGGATCTTGATATCTCTAATGGTCTAGCAGTCTAGGATCCTGATATCTCCAATGGTCTAGCTGTCTAGGATCCTGATATCTCCAATGGTCTAGCTGTCTAGGATCCTGATATCTCCAATGGTCTAGTGGTCTAGGATAGTGACATCTTCAATGGTCTAGAAGTCAAGGATCCTGATATTTTAATGGTTTAGTGGTCTAGGATCCTGATATTTTAATGGTTTAGTGGTCTAGGATCCTGATATTTTAATGGTTTAGTGGTCTAGGATCCTGATATTTTAATGGTTTAGTGGTCTAGGATCCTAACATCTCTAATGGTCTAGCGGTCTAAGATCCTGATATCTCCAGTGGTCTAGCGGTCTAGGATAGTGACATCTCCAATGGTCTAGCAGTCTAGGATCCTGATATTTTAATGGTTTAGTGGTCTAGGATCCTAACATCTCTAATGGTCTAGCGGTCTAAGATCCTGATATCTCCAATGGTCTAGCGGTCTAAGATTCTGACATCTCTAATGGTCTAGTGCCTAGCGGTCTAAGATTCTAATATCTCCAATGGTCTAGCGGTCTAGGATAGTGACATCTCCAATTGTCTAGCAGTCTAGGATTCTGATATTTTAATGGTTTAGTGGTCTAGGATCCTGACATCTCTAATGGTCTAGCGGTCTAAGATCCTGATATCTCCAATGGTCTAGCGGTCTAAGATTCTGACATCTCTAATGGTCTAGCGGTCTAAGATCCTGATATCTCCAATGGTCTAGCGGTCTAGGATAGTGACATCTCCAATGGTCTAGCAGTCTAGGATCCTGATATTTTAATGGTTTAGTGGTCTAGGATCCTGACATCTCTAATGGTCTAGCGGTCTAAGATCCTGATATCTCCAATGGTCTAGCAGTCTAAGATCCTGACATCTCCAATGGTCTAGCGGTCTAAGATCCTGACGTCATCAAGACCAAAGCGGGATTCATAGCCCTGCATTATAAGTAGGGTTGTCCCGATACCGATACTAGTATCGGTATCGGGACCGATACCGAGTATTTGCGGGAGTACTTGTACTCCCGCAAATACCCCGATACCTAAATAGAATACTTGCCACCAATGCCGCCAACGCCGCCGCCGTATAAGCTAATCCGACCCTGCCGCCGTATATACAAAGCCGCCGCACGTGAAGCTTGTGTATTTTCAGTCAGCCTGATCACGATCACATGACAGCCACCTCAGCAGCCTCTGCAGAGCTCTCTTTTCTCAATTGGTGGGGCAGATGAGAGTCGTGCTGGGTGGGCGTGGTGTGAGGGCGGTACTGTAGTGAATTGTGGCGCTTGTGATTGGAGCAGGTGGGTGTGTCTGGGCGGAGAGTGCGGACACTTCCTGTGTGGTGGGCTGAGTCTAGTCCGGTGGAGAAGTGTGTATGGGCCGGGGTGGGTGATCGCAGACATGGAAGAGCCCGGAGAGCGGAGCCTACTATTGGGTGGACGATCAGAGTCGTGTGCTCCGTCCATGTTCTCTGGCCTGTGCCGCCGTACTGCTGTCCGAGCTCCTGGAGAGGGTGGCCTTCTATGAGATCACCTCCAACCTGCTGCTCTTCCTCAATGGACCCATCTATAACTGGGAGGGCACCCAGGCCAGCCAGGCACTGCTGCTCTTCATGGGCATCACCTACCTGGTGTCCCCCTTCGGGGGGTGGCTGGCAGATGCGCTGATTGGCCGCTTCAGGACCATCCTGCTGAGCATGGTGCTCTATATGCTGGGCATGCTGCTCTTCCCTCTCATCACCTACACAACCACCCGATCCGCCTTCTGCGGGGACTTACCTCTGGTCACTGTGGACAACTGCACCACCGCCAACGCCTTCGCCATCAATGGATCGTACGTGCCGTGCCAGGTCCAGGGACCCCGCTACTGTGCCATCCCTGTCTTTGTAGGACTGATCGTCGTAGCGCTGGGAGTCGGCTCCGTCAAGGCCAACATCACTCCGTTCGGAGCCGATCAGGTACACACCTCCCGGGGGGGGGGCGGAACCGAGCATTACTGCATATATGTGGGGGACATGGCTGCAATATGCGGGGGACATGGCTGCAATATGTGGGGGACATGGCTGCATATGTGGGGGACATGGCTGCATTTGGGGACACGTTTAAAAAAAGTATCGGTATTCGGTATCGGCGACTACTTGAGAAAAAGTATCGGTACTTGTACTCGGTCCTAATAAAGTGGTATCGGGACAACCCTAATTGGAAGTGTTGACACTGTATTGATGCAGAGGCACAGTCCAGCTCTGGAGTGTGGAGGAGTGCGGTCTGCTGAGGGAGTGGAGGATCGGGTAAGTAAAAGTGTTTCTTTTATCCATAGGGATCATTTTTACATTTTCCTGGAGTTGGGCTTTATTAAAGTGGATATTTTTGGTTATGTTTCTGTAACTACGGTATGTCATATTGGATGCTTCGACTTACAGTACTTCACACATTGAAGGCAATTTACTAAAGCTATCTCTGGTCCAGCAGGGAGCAGCCACATTTTGATCAGTGTGTGGGTTCCCCTGATCGACAGAAACTGATTGTATAATTGACTTGTGTTGTAAAATTTACCATCGCGTTCACCTGTTCACATGAACAAATCAGGCTTTTTCTGTCATTTTTTTTTGCATGGGTTAGGAAATGAGTGTCTTGTTTCCTGCACCTCTTATAACCTATTCCAGGGCTGGATTTAGCAATAGGCAATGTAAACCTGTTCATAGGCTCCACTCTGGCAAAGGGTACCTGATCCTATGACCACATCATTGTCTGCTTTGTGATAATTCATTTTTTTCATCTGGTGGGCAGCCATGCAATTGACTTCTTTGCACAAGATTTATCTCACAGGACAAGACAGGTTTTTTACTTTGCAGGATTCTAAATAGCTGTATCCTGGTTTCAAAAGGAAACTAGTAGGTTGCAGTACCACCCTATCCTCTGTGTGTGAGACCATAGAAGGGATTGTCCAGATTGAGCTTTCACTTAGTGGATTAGTGTAGATTTTGTCTAGAATTCATCCTCAAAAAGATCAGCTAATTTCCTAGAATGTGAGTATGCCTAGGCACTCCTATGCTTACAGCCACATAGCTACTGTATAGAACTGCACTGTGAATCTATGGTATCTTTGCCATATGCCTGGGATTCACCCGGACAATCCGGGTTTTGAATCAGGCTGAAACCTGCACACATTTTTCAGACCTAGCTGTGGTTCCCCATGTAACCAAGATAGTCAAACACAAATCTGTCCTGGAGTTGTGGCAGTTGTCTGGGAGCAGGTTTGGCATCACTGGGGGGCAGGGCGATGATATCAGCAAGATTTTGGCCACACCCAGTGTTTTCTGCGGCACGCTATGCGCACCACATTTCTACTCTCCTTGAGGGCACCCAAAGGTGTCCCAGGCCGCTAAAATGTTCAGGTTTGACTTGAAGAAAAGGTGGCAACCCTAATCTATGTGTGTGATGCCTCTGAATGCCAGTCTCCGAAGATTTCAAATGCGATTCAGCGATGTCACTATTGTTCTTTGTTCTGCTCACTATTCTCCCTGCTGGAGGCTCTAACATAAGGAAGTAAAGCCCTGCTTCTACCAAGATGGCCACAGGGAAACACAGTTCAGAACAAGGCATGGTAAGTCAGTATTGGGGCCGGGGGGAATCTGTCAAAGGGAAAACTTGCAATACTGGTGACTAGTCCTTTGCCCTATGCCCTTTTTTTTTTGGCCACAGCTTTCAGAGTTAATTTCCTCTTTAGGGAGTACAGTGCCTGTATCTTGTCCTTTAATGCCTAGAAAATGCCTATAATATTTATTGATCTTGCTAGTAAACATCCTGCTTGTCGGCTTCCTGCATTATTGTGACAAAATTGAAAAGATTGTGTGGAATTATCCACAGCGATGTCACCTTTTTCTCTAAGCCACCACCTGACTATAGCGTGTCTCGCCTATAACAGTCCAAAGATGATCTAACAGAAAAGATGAGAAAACGAGCTGTCATGTGACCACAAACACGCAGAAAACATCTATTTGGCAAGATATTCCAGGAAGCTGTCTGCGTCCTGAGATGTCCGGTGCCTGCCCTCCACTATTACACTGTACAGATTTTACTGCAGACTTGACATTGACTGTAAATCTTGATGAAGAGTCTCTGAGCTTTGACAATAAGATTGTCTCGTGCCAGTCACACCTTGACTTGGTCTGTTGTACTGGATGTTTTTGGGAAGTTTGGCAAGTCCTCAGTATACCCTGGGGGCCTCCGAGAGTGGATATTGTGTGCTTAGCTTGTCTGGACTGGTAGTGAATTGCCTGGAGGCAGATCCTCTGTCTCTGTCAAAGTGAATGCAGTGCTGTCAGTGCTAGTTAGCACATTGTAAGAGGTGTACATTATGGGAGCCACTAATCAGTCTGTTTCTGCACAGGCATGGCAAACAGTTATGGACACCCTCTCTCTATAGATGTGAGCTGATGAGAAAACACAGATGTGTTACCTACCTGTAAAGGCCTCTGATAAACTGAACTGAATTAAACTGAACTGCTGCTGATGGGGCCAGATTTTTTTTCCACTTCATTGTGAGGTTAAACTGACAGCTGCCCAGCCACCCGTTTGTTGTGCTTTCTTCTAAATCAGCTGCATTAAGGCAGCCATACAAGAATCGATATTTGGCCGGTTCAGCATTGACCGGCCGAATTTCAATCCATGTATAGGCAGGCTGGTTATACAAAGTCAATCTACTGATTGTACAACCAGCCTATTGGGTTTTTCCTCAATGATCAGTGCCTTCGGCTATAGATGGAAACACTGATCAATGTGTTTTGACGGCGAGGAAGGCTCTCCCACTGTCAGAATACAAAGCTACAGCAGGAGTAATTCTCCCATCCACCTAGAATGTGTGGATGGGAAAATCCCCCTGGTTGAACGAAAATTTTTTTTTTTTATTACGTATGACCAGCTATAGAATGTATTGGAGGAAACTGAGCTTCCCAGATTTAGTTTTATTACCACTTTAACTTCTATTTCAAGCCCCTAGTGTATCATTTATGGTGCACGCTTCATAGCAGCAGGCTTTATAACACCAGTTTTTATTGTGCTACACAGTGCCTTAAAAAAGTATTCATACCCCTTGACATTTTCCACATATTGTAATGTTACAACCAAAAACTTTAACTACTTAAGACCCGGACCTTTATGCAGCTAAAGGACCCGGACAGTTTTTGCGATTTGGCACTGCGTCAATTTAACTGACAATTGCACGGTCATGCGACGTGGCTTACAAACAAAATTGGCATCCTTTTTTTTCGCACAAATAGAGCTTTCTTTTGTGGTATTTGATCACCTCTGCGGTTTTTATTTTTTGCCCTATAAACAAAAATAGAGTGACAATTTTGAAAAAAAATCAATATTTTTTACTTTTTGCTATAATAAATATCCCCCAAAAATATATAAACATTTTTTTCCTCAGTTTAGGCCGATACATATTCTGCTACCTATTTTTGGTAAAAAAAATCGTAATACGTTTTTATCGGTTGCTTTGCGCAAAATGTATAGCGTTTACAAAATAAGGGATAGTTTTATTGCATTTTTATAAAAAAAATATTTTTTTTACTACTAATGGCGGCGATCAACGATTTTTTTGTGACTGCGACATTATGGCGGACACTTCGCACAATTTTGACACATTTTTGGGACCATTGTCATCTTCAATCGTTTACACACAGCTCTCCCCATTCTTCAGCTCTGGGGACGCGACCCGGTCCGAAGCTCCGGGACCGATCGCTGCTGGAGTTCCGCGATTGTGTCCGCGAGTCCCGCGGTCCCGGAGCTTCGGACCGGGCCGTGTGCACGTGCCCACGCGACCCCACGGCTGGGCTTAAAGGGCAACGTACAGGTACGTTGATGTGCCCAGCCGTGCCATTCTGCCGACGTATATCGGCGTGAAGGGGTCCTTAAGTGGTTAATGGATTTTATTGGGAAAATGATAAATGATTTTCAAAATGTTTTACAACTAAATATCTGAAAAGTGCGGCATGCATTTGTATTTAGCCCCCTTTACACTTATACCCCTAACTAAAATCTAATGGAACCAATTGCCTTGAGAAGTCACCTAATTTAGTAAATAGAGTTCACCTGTGTGTAATTAATTCAGTTAAAAAATAGATTTGTTTCTGTGCTTTGCAGAAGATTTGCCAGGAAATTACATCATCAATACAACAGCAAAAGCAATACAACTGTGCTTTGTAAATAACATGTATAAAATAGTGTAAGCTTTATAAATGTCCTCCAGATTGTCTGCTTTACACTTTGAGTAATGCAGACATGACTCTACAGGTAAGGCCTCTCTATAAGGCACCAGTGTGGAAAGTGCAGAAAGAAGGGATATAACACAAGCTTTTATATGTTAGCAGGTGGCTGGCAGTTTTGCTTTAAAAGCTGAACAAAGGAATGACTACAAAGTTGAAATACATATACAGAAACTTATTTGCTAAAGCATTTTTCCGTTCATCCAGTTACCAGCATTCCTAGGTCAGTGACCTCTCATTTTTGCAGTCAGTAAAACCAGCCAGGTCACCCATCACCCCCCAACCCCCCCCCCCTGTCGACTTATTGGACAACAAAGAGCAGCAACCCTACTAGGGAGGTTTGTGAAAGCAGCAGTCTCTCTGCAGTGGTCAGTAACGTGAGGGTTGCCAGATAGAAATAATGGGGGTGCCTGGAAGTTTAGGTGAAGAGGAGAGGAGCGTGTAATGGGAATTCCCCTGACTTTATAGAAATCAATGGGAAGTAGCGGTATAGGAGCGGTAAACACCCCGCTCCTACACCGTTCCAAAGATGCTGCTGACAGGAGATTTTTTTCCTCCTGCCAGCGAATCGCCTTAGTGTGAAAGCCCTTGGGCTTTCACATTGAGAATGCTGGGGCAGGATTATTTCAGGCGTTATTTATGCGCTAAAACGCCTGAAATACGCCTCAGTGTGAAAGGGGCCTTACAATTTTTACCCCCCCCCCCTTCAGTGATGTGACATCCGCTAGCTCCCTTGCCAGCGCTAACGTTTTCACCCAGTCTTCTTCCGGGTTTGGGATCATCAGCCATCTTGAAAGTCCATGCTGCTCATGAAGCTCAGTGTCCAATCGTCAGTAAGAAGTCCAACAGGCAGGTGAGGGTCCTTTATTGCAGAATAGACATTGTATGTGGCTGAAATAAAAATACTGCCTGTTTATACATTTTACATTTTTACATCAATTTCCACTTTATTATATTAGCTGAATCTGTGTTCACCTTGACTACCCAAAAGGCAACTCCACTTTGTCCTACAAGTGCAAACTACAAGTGCAAAGTGCAGTCGCTGTAGATCTGAGGGGGACATGCAACGAAAAAAAAAACCCCAGCATTTTAGCGTGCACATGCTTGGATAATGATTGGATAATAAAATTAGCAGAGCTTCCCCTCATTTCAGAACTACAGCGACTGCACTTCCAAGTGCACTTTCAATAAAAAAAAAAAATAGTAATGATTATAACAAAAAAAAATATATATATATTGTGAGGATGGGACCCTGTCCGGGGTGAGAAATGGCTACTTTACGCCAGATTCTCTAAAGAAACACATGTTAATGGGTCAGCTGTGTTTTGGGCTTTTTAAGGCTCATCTGAACAGTATTCAGGGCCCCACCCACAGACAGGAAGTCTGGTCCCTGGGAGCCAGGTGAGCTCCCAACTCTCTGAAAGGAGTCAGAGAGGCTGCATGGATTGCAGCTAGTGTGTGCAGATCTGCAGGTTGCAGATGCCGCTTTATGTTTGAGCAGCAAGTCGCTGACTAGGAGAAAAGCAAGGATTGAGCTTATCTCTGGGAAACGCTGTGCGTTCTGAGGAACAGAACTTGTGTTTAGGCTAGAGGCCTGAAGCCGTCGGATGCCAGGATTGAAAGCCAGGAGGCTAAGCTATTTAGTTTGTACAATGCAGTAATGGTGGAAACCCCCTGCGAGGGATGCTATTGCATATGTGAACCTTTTGTGAGTTTTTAAATAAAAGTGGGCTACCAAGCCCTTAAAAACGCACCTGCCACTGGAGTCTGATTCCCCAATCTTACAAATGGTGGAGAATGCGGGCAGTTTGGAAGAGTTCCAGATCCACGCATACCAACAAACAGTGAGTAGAAAGCAACTGTGCGTTTTTGCAGCAATGCTATGATGAACAGCCAATATGAACTGGAAGTCAAAAGTTTTCTGCTGTGAACTTCTGTTAGCTGTGTGTGGCAGTCAGGAGAACTGCATTTCACAGGAGTTCAATTAATGAACTGTGTTGCATACAGGTGGCATACCTGTGGAAGTAAGCTCAGCGTGACCTGAGAAAACATATCCATTTGGGAAGGCCAGTGAATGCATGATTCAAGTGAAATTGCAGAGAGTGAAGTCTGCGTGTGAAAGTGTGCTGTTGGCAAGTCTTGGAGACAGTACATCAACATTTCCTGTGTTTAAAAAGGAACTGTGTGATAAATCGTTGCCCTGTTTGCAGCGATGGGAAGGTCAAAACGCAAAAAGGAAGCTATGTTTGCTGAAATGATAGACAGGACTTTGTGGATGGAGGGGTTGTTACCGACAGAACAAGCCCCAGACTCGTGCAAAAAGCACTTGGCTGCGCTGAACCAAGCCAAAGGGAAAGTTCAGGCTGTTGCCCCTAGCAACGCTGGTGCAGGCCGGCCAGCTATTAATGTGCAAAGTGTTAAGAAACAAGTGCGCTGTTTGCGATGCAGTGAGTGGGGGCATGAAGTTTCCAAATGCCCTTTGTCGCAAGCTACAGCAAAGCAAAAATATGAGAAGCCTGCTCTGAATGTAAAGAGTAAGCAGATGGGTGCAGTTGCCCATAGCAACGTCTATGATGTCAGGTCAGTGGACCGCAAGACAAAGATATGGCCTACAGAGAGTTGTGGCAAGTTTAAAGCAACGTCGCTTCAGGGAGAGAGACGTCTACATGTGTCGGAGAGCCAGCAACGTGCAGCTAGGAGAGCACCGTTTCCATTAGCAACCGGAGAAAATGTGCCAATGGGAAGGAGGAGCTACAGGGAAGAGGTGTATCGCCATCCCCATAGAGATGCAAGTGAAGTTCTGCGTGTTGGGAGAGTGTCATCTCCCTTAGCAACAGGAGAAAGTCGCCAAACGCCATGCCTGGAATGTGGTCAGCTCGGGCACGGCATATTTTCTTGCCCTAGATTTTGGGGTGCAGTTGAAAGTGAGGTTGCTGAGCAGAACTCTTTATCAGTGGGCCAAGATTCTTTTGCAGATATGTTTGCAGTCACCCCTGGCAACAAGAAGTCTTCTGTTGTGTCTGCAGAGGGGGCTAAACAGTGGAAGTTGCCTACTGTGATTTCCTCCTGTGGCCACCAGGGGGAGTTGGTCAGTAAAAATGCAGCTGAAAGACAACGCCCTCAAATGAAGACAGAGTTACCTGCTTCAAGAAATGGTAAGACTGTTGCAATTTGTGATTCAAGTGAAGTAGCAATGTATCCGGTGAGGAGATCTGCAGAAAGTGTAAAGATGGACTTGCTGCAGTGTGGAGATCAAAGATCAAAGACTGAAAGTGATATGTGGATTTTGGGTGCACCTAAGTTAGTCCAGCAGAGTGCAGAGAGAGATGTGTTAGGGGTGACCAAAACAGTTGGTGTGTCATGTTCCCTAGCCATAGAGAAAGGTGCTGCAGAGTTGCCAAGGGAAACCGCTAAGGAGCCGGTATTGGTAAGGCAAATGGTTTCCCAGGACAACTGTGAAGCCGCCCTAGTGGGCAAAATAATTCCTTTAGAGAGGAAGGTTAATGTTCTGAGTCGCATGCAGGGTGCCATGCGTTCTGATAAAAGTCAATCTGATAAAGGTTGTAGAACTGCTATGTTTATGAATGATGATGTTGTTGATGATACATGTACTTATGGTGATGTGTTCACTAGAATTGAGGTAGGGGTGATCGCTAAGCAGGATATGCGATTTCCCTTAGCAACAGTAGGTAAGGTTGCAGAGGTGTCCTTTGAAACCTCCCGGGAGCTCGGTGTGTTGGAGCCAGAGGTTGCCGGGGACAACTGTGGTGCCGCTCTGATAGATAAGAGGGTACTTGACCTTCGTGATGAGAAAAATGTTAAAACTGAAATGTCTGAAATTACTTGTAGTGATAATGTGTTACTACAGTCTGTCACTGCTGACAGAAAAGGTCCTCATGAGTTTAATGAAGCGCCACACAGTGGTCAAGTTATGTTATTGCAGCCTGCTGTGTTTAAAAATGTGTTTGCGGTGGACACAAATTCTGCTATGCAAAATGGAGAGACTGCAGAGCCGGTAGACACGGGTGCGTTGGCTTTTGCAGAAGGTAACCCTCTCCAGTTGGAAGGATCTGAAAAGGGCGCATACATAGCAGAAGTTTTGTCCTCAACAAAAGACATGAGGAATGTTGAGCTTCAGAATGATATGGTAATGGATAGCGATTTGGAATCGCTCGGTGTTGCTAAAAGTGAGAGGATGAGGGTCGCACATGCGATTTGCAGTGCTCAAGGGGAGTCGCAAGTTTTGTCAGTTACCTCTGAGATAGAGGTCTCTTTAAGTAACTCAGCCTCTCATGCCTTAGCAAATGAGCCCCTCCACATCGTTGGTAAAGGAAAAGTTCCTAAAGTTCTGTGCTTAGATGTGGCTTGTCTAGAAATAACTGAGATGTTGTTGGAATTGGTGAGAATATTTCCAATGTACACCTGCGTGTATCCACAGCAGAGGGGTGACATGGTACTGCGTAGTACCAATTGGTGGACACAGGTGGTACCGCGCGCTGTTAAGCAATATTGATGAAAATTGGTTGCTGTACTGTTGGTTAATTTTGTGCAAAGTTGTCTCACAGTTCTCTTTGAGAGTGCTTCCAGCTGCGGTTGTGTGCAGAAGGCGCTCAGGAGAATTGTTGGAGAAATCAGAAATAATAGACATAGTGGAAGTCTCTCCGTCTGCTGATGTGATGGGGTGTATTCCTACTGGTGCGGTTCGAGGTACGGCTGAGCAGTGGTTGGTACATGGCGCGCGCACTGTCTCACCCTCTAGACCTCATGAAAAGAAAGGGCTCGGAATGGACGTGACAGTAGTGGGGATTCAGTCCATCGCTCGCAGAGAGGTGCAGTTTGAGGTACCCGGAGATACTTTGATAGGAAATAACAGTAATGGTAACTGTAATGAAAAAGTTTATGGGAAGCACTGTAGAGCACTGTCAGACAGCTCAGGGATCCTGGTTGAGGTACCAATGGATACAGAAATGGTCAAAGAGGTTGGTGTGGAAAAATGTGCGTTGGTAGGACAATTGCTATTGGAGTGTTGGACAACAGGAGGCGATGTGAAACCACGGGACTGTCCCATAGGGAGTAATGGCCTGCCTGTAGGTGGTCCCTCCATAGACTCTGTCCTAACAAACAAGGGGACCAGAGGTCCCAATGACAATGCTGAGTTGAATAACCCTTTGTGGAACATTGCTGGTGAGGTTAAACAGGATGTGGTATTGACCTCAAATGGTTTGGTTGCCACGGGTAGCAACAGAGGGGTTAGTGAACCTGAGAAACAAATGTTGTTGGTTAATGTTGCGTCAGGTAGTGAGAGTGGTCAGTCCCTGATAGACCCCTGGAAGTAGGTCCCCAACAGTCCCAGGAGAGTAGGTCCGTGGGAGGAAGGAGAAGGATCTTGAGGCCAGCAGATAGAAGGGGTAGAGACATTAGGGGGAGCCCACGGTTCAGGAAGAAGTACTGGTGGAAGCACACCCGGAAGAAGATGTGGGTGGAGTGCCCCTTTAGAGAAAAGGTTGGGCAGCTTAGGACTCCTGCTGCTATTTGGCACAGGGGCGCCACGGTGAAGTCTTGGCAACATACCCGAAAAACATGGGCCTACGCAGCCTATGGCTGGCCTGGAGGTGTCCCATTGGTGGTGGGAGGTCTATGTGTTCCTCCCTCCGGTTCGAAACAGGAGGGGAGGATATGTGAGGATGGGACCCTGTCCGGGTGAGAAATGGCTACTTTACGCCAGATTCTCTAAAGAAACACATGTTAATGGGTCAGCTGTGTTTTGGGCTTTTTAAGGCTCATCTGAACAGTATTCAGGGCCCCACCCACAGACAGGAAGTCTGGTCCCTGGGAGCCAGGTGAGCTCCCAACTCTCTGAAAGGAGTCAGAGAGGCTGCATGGATTGCAGCTAGTGTGTGCAGATCTGCAGGTTGCAGATGCCGCTTTATGTTTGAGCAGCAAGTCGCTGACTAGGAGAAAAGCAAGGATTGAGCTTATCTCTGGGAAACGCTGTGCGTTCTGAGGAACAGAACTTGTGTTTAGGCTAGAGGCCTGAAGCCGTCGGATGCCAGGATTGAAAGCCAGGAGGCTAAGCTATTTAGTTTGTACAATGCAGTAATGGTGGAAACCCCCTGCGAGGGATGCTATTGCATATGTGAACCTTTTGTGAGTTTTTAAATAAAAGTGGGCTACCAAGCCCTTAAAAACGCACCTGCCACTGGAGTCTGATTCCCAATCTTACAATATATATATATATATATATATATATATATATATATATATATATATATATATATATAAGAAGGCCAGTATGGTGGCCTGAGTTTATGGGAGGAGCCCGGAGGGTATTTAAGCAGCCCACTCACACATGCTCTTTGTCGGTTCAGTGTGCAGTACTACACGTCACTGGGCCGACTCTTCCCAGCTCACCTCATGTCCGTGAGTCTGCGCATTCAATCGCATTCGTCATCGCAATCGCTTTGTGGCTTCTCCCTTCATGGTCTTCGCCGGCGGTTCCCGCTTACTGTCGCAGGTTGTATTCAAACCTTTTCGTATCTTGTGCAATCTTGCAATTCGTTATGATTCCTATCCTGCATTTCTTTTGGGGAAAAAAAAAAAAAATCTGCCTCTGAGTTACTGTTGCTTATGTTCCAACATCATTCGGCTCAGGCGTAGTACATTTGTAACTTCCTTATGCCAAACATATGATTCATTTGTAAATCCATTTGGAGATTAGCATGTGTTTGTATGGGTTCTTTGGCAGATTGAGGTGGTAATTGGACTCACACGGTGCCTTGTCTGCACTTGATTAGCCTGGGGGGATGGGTGGTTGGTAGGTGTTCGGTTTCAAAGCAAGGGGTAGCATACACTCTACAACCAAATCGTATCAGATTCGTTCAATACTCCTTACTACCGATTCGTATCGAATTTGTTTCATGCATTTTTACAACCGTTTTGTATCAGATACATTGCATGCTTTCTACCGTTGTCATTCATTGTTCCCCATGCCGTGTGTTTTTAGTTCCCGCAGCGGAACTTACGAATTGTTTGTTCACGGTTCCTCTCTCTCATTTATTTACCAAAGTTATTGCCTGTGCGTCATGCATGGCGCCACACCACACTCTTCGGATGTGTTGCACATCCAGTCCAAAGCAAACCCAGTCGCACGTTCACTGTCCCAGGTAGGATTCGTTAGCTTGTTTGTCACGTCAAATTTGTGGCCACTCATGGTGTCACCCGTACCATATGTTTGGTTCCCGCAGTGGAGCTTACAAAGCATTGATACGCACTTCTCGTGTTCTATTTTCTACACCAAACCTCATTGTTTTGCCCCATGCACGGCATCACGCTACACCTTCCAGACATGTTTCACTCCAGCCACAGTCCGCCGCAAACTCACCTGCATGGCCCACTGTCGCAAGTAAGATTTGTTATTGCATTCTTTATGTCCTATCAATTTGCTACCATTTGTTGTCTCCCATATCGTTCATTAGTGGCCCCTACGGAACCACGATTCAAACAGGCGTTGTCCTTCTACCTTATACTGCTTGCTTAAGGTACAAACAAACCAGGTGTTTCTATCCTTTCTCAGTAACCCAATTCTTATTGATTGAGACCTTGCAACCATGCAAATCATCTCAGCAGCCTGACACCCTTGTTAAGACCCTTGCAACACATGACCCTTACAAAACGCAAAATAAAAAAATAAATAAATATAAAAACGCAAAAAAAAAAAACGCATAAAAAAAAAAAAAAAACCTTTGCCACCTCGCAATCTCAGCCCCTCGGCAACCCTTGCAACACATGACCTTTACAAGACGCAAAAGAAAAAAGAAATATATAAAAACACAAAAAAAAAAACCGCAAAAAGAAAACGCAAAAAACCTTTGCCACCACGCAATCTCAGCCCCTCGGCAACCTGACACCTGTTGAGACCATTTGCAACCACGCAAAATCGTCTCAGCAGCCTGACACCTTTATTGAGACCCTTGCAAACGCAATATCGTCTCAGCAGCCCTCACACTCATTGAGATCCTTGCAACCACGCAAAATCAGCAGCCTGACACCCTTGTTAGACCCTTGCAACACATGACCTTTACAAGACGCAAAATAAAATAAAAAATAAATATAAAAACGCAAAAAAAAAAAAAAACGCAAAAAAAAACAAAAACCTTTGCCACCACGCAATCTCAGCCCCTCGGCAACCTGACACCTGTTGAGACCGTTGCAACCACGCAAAATCGTCTCAGCAGCCTGACACCCTTGTTGAGACCCTTGCAAACGCAATATCGTCTCAGCAGCCCTCACACTCATTGACATCCTTGCAACCACTCGTATATCGTCTCAGCAGCCTGACACCCTTAAGACCCTTGCAACACATGACCCTTACAAAACGCAAAATAAAAAAATAAATAAATATAAAAACGCAAAAAAAAAAAAACGCATAAAAAAAAAAAAAAAACCTTTGCCACCTCGCAATCTCAGCCCCTCGGCAACCCTTGCAACACATGACCTTTACAAGACGCAAAAGAAAAAAGAAATATATAAAAACACAAAAAAAAAAACCGCAAAAAGAAAACGCAAAAAACCTTTGCCACCACGCAATCTCAGCCCCTCGGCAACCTGACACCTGTTGAGACCATTTGCAACCACGCAAAATCGTCTCAGCAGCCTGACACCTTTATTGAGACCCTTGCAAACGCAATATCGTCTCAGCAGCCCTCACACTCATTGAGATCCTTGCAACCACGCAAAATCAGCAGCCTGACACCCTTGTTAGACCCTTGCAACACATGACCTTTACAAGACGCAAAATAAAATAAAAAATAAATATAAAAACGCAAAAAAAAAAAAACGCAAAAAAAAACAAAAACCTTTGCCACCACGCAATCTCAGCCCCTCGGCAACCTGACACCTGTTGAGACCGTTGCAACCACGCAAAATCGTCTCAGCAGCCTGACACCCTTGTTGAGACCCTTGCAAACGCAATATCGTCTCAGCAGCCCTCACACTCATTGACATCCTTGCAACCACTCGTATATCGTCTCAGCAGCCTGACACCCTTAAGACCCTTGCAACACATGACCCTTACAAAAGGCAAAAAAAAAATATATATATATATATAAAAAACGCCAAAAAAAAAGGAAAATTAAACATTAAAGTGCAAAAAAAATCTTTTTGCCACCACACAATCTCGGCCCAGCAACCTGACACCTGTTTAGACCATTGCAACCAAGCAAAATCGTCTCAGCAGCCTGACACCCTTGTTGAGACCCTTGCAAACGCAATACCGTCTTAGCAGCCCCACATTCATCAAGGCCCTTGCAACCACGCAATACCGTCTCGGCAGCCTCACACCATTGTTGAGACCCTTGCAAACGCAATACCGTCTCAGCAGCCCCACACTCATCGAGAGCCTCGCAACAACGCAATACCGTCTCGAGCAACCTCCCACTTATCAAAGACCTTTGTGACCACGCAGTCTCGCCCCAGCAACATGGCATTCATTGAGACCCTTGCAGCCAGAAAAATGGGTGTTTTTCAGCCACCCCTGATCTCTCCTCTGTTATCTTACCAGTACGTCTACACAGGATCCCCAATCATTCCTCTATGTTATCTTATCAGTACATGTACACAGGATCATTTATAGTCATTTCTAGGCAGTTGAGTTCAGAAACCTTCTCGAAAAAAAAAAAATTGGGTTCAGACGGCATTCGAAACGCCGATGCCTGTAACAGCTTGTAAACACAGCCACATGTGGTAACTCATGTTTACCAGCGTTTCATTTACAGTCGTTTTTATAAAAAAAAAAAAAAGGGGGGAATATTGTCTCAGCAACTTGACACTCATTTGAGACCCTTGCAAAATGTAATATCATCTCAGCTACCTCACACTCGTCTAGACCTTTGCAACCACACAATCTTGTCTCAGCAACCTAACGCCCGTTCAGACCTTTGCAGCCATACAAAGTCGTCTTAGCAAACTGACACTCATTTGACACCATTGCAAACGCAATATCGTCTCAGCAACCTGACACCCGTTGAGACCTTTGCAGCCATACATAGTCATCTCAGCAGCCCGACACTCACTTGAGACCATTGCAAACGCAACATCGTCTCAGCAACCCCTCACTTGTTGAGACCCGTGCAACCACACAAGGCCATCTCAAAACAAACCTCGTAATCATCGAGACCTTTGCAACCACGCAATATCGTCTCAGCAAACCAGACTGAGACCCTTGCAACCACACAATATTGTCTGCAGCAGTATAAAACACTTTGCAGCATGCACCTACATGCAAACCCGAATACAAACTAAACTTGCAAACACACCTCAGTGACAATCAGCCAAACAAACACACAGTGGCACCCAGTTGGCCATTCATCTTTAGTGGCACGCGGGCCACTCATATTTTCCCTGTCTTTTTCCCTGCAGTTAGTTCAGGTTTCCATCCAGCACCAGCGAGTGCACGTTGGTCTGCGAGTGCACGTGGTCTGCGAGTGCACGTTGGTCTGCGAGTGCACGTTGGTCTGCGAGTGCACGTTGGTCTGCGAGTGCACGTTGGTCAGCGAGTGCACGTTGGTCAGCGAGTGCACGTTGGTCAGTAGGGTGCACGTTGGTCAGCGAGTGCACGTTGGTCAGCGAGTGCACGTTGGTCAGCGAGTGCACGTTGGTCAGTGAGTGCACGTATATCATCTTGTTGAGCACCTGTGTATTGTCTTGATTTTCTCACACCAATGCAAGATCCAGTCCAAGTTCTTAAACTAGACCAAGCATCAGTAGCAGACTTGGCTATGTGGGACAACTTCCCCACCTGATAGAACAGCATTTCAATCTTCATCCCGGCAGTGTCAGCCGAGCCACCACAGGCTTTTGCGTGCATTTTTCGTCCGCCACTGGTTCTCCAAACCTTGGCCCCCAGAAATTCTCTTAAATTTCTGCTTCACCCAGTCTTCATCACGTCTCGTGCTGTACCCCATTGTGGCAGCTGCCCAGGTTTGGGGCCACACTTGAACTGGACAGACAGTGTTCTTCACCACAGACAATCAGGCCACAGCCGACTTCATCAATTAAGGTAGATCAAGCCTCTCCCCATCACGTCCTCCCTGCGCAGGCTCGCGCAGCTGTCACTCCGTCACCAGTTTAATATCTTCTGTAGTCATATTCCAGGCAAATGCAAAATCGCAGCTGATGCTCTGTCCCATTCTAACCTTATTTGTTTTTCCAGCAAGAGCCTGGAGCTGACCCAATAACCATCCCTGTCCCACCCTGGTCATTGCTGACGATGGACTGAAGTAGCATCTCACCAACTCAACCCAGCTTATTAACTCCTTGGCACGCAACACACTGAAGGCCTAATACACTGCTTGGAATACTAACTGCTAATTTTTGGCCACTTGCCTCGGAGC
>CM056058.1:100701001-100738501 GCA_029574335.1 Rana kukunoris | reverse complement strand
AAAACAACTTGCTGCCACAAATCAGGACCTGGGGCCATTCATATGATTTAAAGGTTTTCTTACAAAATCGTTAAAGCGGAGGATTTATCCATCACTGCGATCCCTGCAGCTGTCATTATAGACTTATTTTTTAATCTGACCTTTTTCACGGTTTTGTTTTGTATTTGTATTTCAAATGTGATCATGTAAAGTGAGGAATTGAAATAATTATGCTTGTGTGGAGAATTTGATACTTTGTTTCTTACAGGTACTTGTATAGCGCTGTCAATTTTAAGCAGCGCTTTACATACTGTATACAGTATATTGTACATTCACATCAGTTCCTGCCCTCAGGGAGCTTACAATCTGAGATGCTTCATTGTGCTCATACAGATTTTTTTAGATATCCATTTGAATCTATTGTCAATTTTAAGAACTTGTACGTTTCTATAGACCGTCAACTATATAAAGTTTTTAAGCTCAATTGAATTTTCAGTTTAAATTATCTGCAGTAAATACATTCCAGATTCATTACAATTAAAGATACGCAGCCTTACAGTTTTATTTTATTTCTAAAGCAGTCTTATCCTGAGTAGAAAAACCTGTTCTCTGCCACCATGCTGCAGAAGAAGAAGCCTTGTTCTCTCTGGGGAAGCAATGGTCTCTCTGCAGTGGTCTGACACACCCTCTACTGAGTCGTCCCTAGAGCTGCTATTGGGAAAGCTATTGCTCCCTCCTTATTGGCTCTGTCTCAGCAGGGGGTTCAACCTCTTTTAACCACTTCAGCTCCGGAAGGATTAATTTTTTGCAATATGGCTTCACTTTAACTGACAACTGTGCGGTCGTGCAACGCTGTATTCAAACAAAATGTATGTCCTTTTTCCCCCCACAATTAGAGCTTTCTTTTAGTGCTATTTGATCACTTTTTGTGGTTTTTATTTTTAGCGCTAAATATAAAAAACTTTTTTAATTTTCTACTATAAAACACACCCAATAAAATGTACTGTATTTAATGGCGTATAACACTCACTTTTTTACCCTGAAAATAGAGGGTAAACTGTGCCTGCGTGTTATACGCAGGGGGCTGTGCAAAGTTTTTTCCCTGAAACTTCCCCCTTAAAGTTATACGCCGATAAATACAGTAATTTCTTTATTAATTTTAGGCCAATTTGTATTCTGCTACACATTTTTGGTAAAAAACCCTCCAATAAGCATATATTGATTGGGTTGCGCAAAAGTTATAGCATCTACAAAATAGGGGATACATTTATGGCATTTTTATTTATTTTTACTAGTAATGGCAGCATCTGTGATTTTTAGTGGGACTGCAACATTGTGGCGAACAGATCGGACACCTAACTGAAATTTTTGACACTTTTCTATTTTGGGAAACAGTGACATTATTATATGGCCTGCTGGTATGGCACTTCTAAGATTTCAAGCAAACTGAGGCTCCTTGTCTGTATAATTCATTTTTATTACAATACTGAAGCTAGCCTTTGAAAATCAACCACATACTGGGTAGAAAAGCCTCTCCCTGGCCAAGATGCTCTAGAGCAGTGGTTCTCAACCTGGGGGTCGGGACCCCCTTGGGGGTCAAATGAGGATTTGCCAGGGGTCACCAAAACCTGGGCTGTTCCTGAAGCCCGCGGCCGCCCACTCAGTTTCTTCACAGCCACCCATTTAGTTCACGGCATAGCTGGGGGGCGGCAACCCGAGGTCACCTGACTGGTGTGGAATGTGAAGTAGGAGGGGCTGGAGGAGGCCCTATCTCCTGATTTCAGCATAGGTGTCACTGCTACAAGAAACCACAAAGTCGGAAGGACAGTGACTAATACTACCTGTGTTCAAAGTTGCCTTTAAAAGTCCCCACTACAGTTCTTAGATCAGAAGATGACCTTGACCAGCACTGCCACTGATCCCAACTTCCCGCCGGCACTGCCACTGATCCCAACTTCCCGCCGGCACTGCCACTGATCCCAACTCCCCACCAGCACTGCCACTGATCCCAACTCCATGCCAGCACTGCCACTGATCCCATACTGCCCACCAGGGAGTAAGAGAAGGAATAAAAATAGAGAATACATGGAAGGGAGAGGAAAAGAGGGGGAGAAACAAAAAAAAGGGAGAGAAAGAATAAGAGAAAGAACAAGAAGGATGGCTAGAGAGGGATGGTGAAAACAATAAATGAGGATATAGAGAGAGAGAGAAAAGGGAAAGAAAGGAAAAAAAAGAAAGAGTGGTACATCCTAAAATGTACTATAAGGGGTTTTAATACTGTACGAGTGGAAGGCACTCAGGGAGCGCTAGATGTCTGTGGGTTAGGGGCGCAAATTACTTGTGCCAACAACCCACGATAGGAAAATAATTATACCGTTAGGGGTCCCCACAACTTGGGAAATTTTATCAAGGGGTCACGGCTAGGGTTGTCCCGATACCGATACTATACTCGGTATCCGGACCGATACCGAGTATTTGCGGGAGTACTTGTACTCCCGCAAATACCCCCGATACCGCCATGTATAGACACTCCCCCTCTCGTGATTGAACGGATCCGTCCAATCACGAGAGGGGGAGTGTCTATACATGGCAGCGCGGGCTTTAGAAGTATACAAGCGAAAGCTTGTAGTGCTCGCCGTTGTCATGCACCAGGATTAACGGCGGTATGCGGCGGCTTTGCGACCCATCAGGTATGGGGGACAGGACATGTCTGCAATATGTGTGGGGGACAAGGCTGCAATATGTGGGGGGGACAAGGCTGCAATATGTGGGGGACATACAAAACTGCAATATGTGGGGGACATACAAGGCTGCAATATGTGGGGGACATACAAGGCTGCAATATGTGGGGGACATACAAGGCTGCAATTGTGGGGGGGACAAGGCTGCAATATGTGGGGGACATACAAGACTGCAATATGTGGGGGACATACAAGGCTGCAATATGTGGGGGACATGGCTGCAATATGTGGGGGACATGGCTGCAATATGTGGGGGACATGTCTGCCATATGTGGGGTACATGGCTGCATTTGGGGACACATTTAAAAAAGTATCGGTATTCGGGACGGGGACTACTTGAAAAAAAGTATCGGTACTTGTACTCGGTCCTAAAAAAGTGGTATCGGGACAACCCTAGTCACGGCACTAGAAAGGTTGAGAACCACTGTTCTAGAGTGATACCATTAAAAGAGAAGTATGTTTTTATTTATTTTTTTCTTCTTTTTTTTGTTCTATTCATACTTATCTCGGTGGATGGAGCATCAGACCGATGCTGCATCTGTCCCCCGGCGTCTTTGCACTGAGAACCGAGTGATCGAATATTGCCGATGCCTTGAGTGACCCTTAGGAGAAGCCCAGCCTAAAAAGCTAAGGTTGGACTTCTCCTTTAAGCCTGGTACACATGAGCCGAATATTAGCCAGTGTCGGCCTGTTCAAAAGAACCCAGCCGACATTCGACCCATGTGTCCGACAGAACTCGGCTGAACCTGCGAACTTCTGTAGAATGGGCATGTCAAAAAAACATCTGCTGATTGGCATCCAATCAGCACTGGCAGCCTATGGTGTGTTCAGGCAGGGATGTGGTCCTCTTGTCAGAACTCAGCGTGGAGATCGGGGTACTAACATGAGATCGTTAGTACAGAAACTCCTGGGAAAGAAATTATAGTGTGTACCAGGCAGTACTTTCTGTGGGGAATCCACTGATTCAGATCCAGAGTTCCCCAATTAGAAGGTCTTTACTGATTGCGTATCTATAGGTTTGACTCAGTAGAGGGTATGTTGGATCTCTGCAATGAGACCACTGCTTCCCCACATTGATTCTGTCTTCTTTGACACTTTTATAGACCAGTCCAGTGCCACCTTTCGTCGATATTGAGGTGAGGAAGCCAATTGGATGCTGTAGATTTCTTTGTGACCTATAAAAATGATCCCATATGGCTCAGTATGGATAAGAGGGAGGATAATAACTAGGGAGGGTGATGTCAGCTCAAAGCCAAAAGATTTATGGCAGAGGACAAATAAAAGAGTAAAAAAAAACAAATGTTACACAGAAACAGCATGTCATTATTGTCTGAAATTTGCAGTGTGTTATTTTGTATAAAAGACCTAATTAGCATTGAGCGGGAGGTTGGCATCCAAACTTGCTCTAGAGGAAGGAGAATGCTGTTGTTTTCTGTACTTGGTAATTAGGATAATACAAAACATGGCTAACAAGGTAGTTTATTTAACAAACCCATACAAAGGGGTGTATAGTGTACCGTTACACAGAGCAGCCAATCACTTTCCAGCAGTTCAAGATACCGGAGAAAGCACTATGTCAGGCTTGCAGTAGGGACAGAGCAAAATACAATAAGCCATGATAGCCAATCAGAATGTATCCTCCAATAATTTCACATCAGCAAGTCGAATTGCTTCATTTTTTCCATTTGCACTCTTATCGAAAAATCCAATTAGAAGCGTACAAAATGGACAGCCTTTGTTTATATAAAAAAAAAATGGTGTTCTACTTACAGTCAGATATTTGTGTTTAGCTTTGCATTTCCTATGTGTGGAGTTCTCCCTAGGAATTTATGGGTACGAAGAGGTAAGAGTTAATGTCACATGGATCAAATGGTGATTTCTCTGCACTGATCCTGCTAGGCCCCGTACACACGACCAAATACATCTGTTCAAATCGGTCTGACAAACCGATTTGAACAGATATGTCTGCTGGGCTGTTTTGGTTTGATCGCTGTACACACGATCAAACCAAAATCCCCGCCGGCAGACAGCGCGGTGACGTGGCGGTGACGTTGACGCTGCCACGTCACCGCACCAGCAAGTAAAACACTTCTGCGCATGCGTCAAATCCATTCGATGCATGTGCGAGCAGATATGTCTGCTGTTTGGCGTACTAACCAGCAGACATGTCGGGCGGACGGATTCCCAGCAGACAGATTTTAAAGGATGCTTTAAAATCTGTCGGCTGGCCAAATCTGTCTGTCCGCCCGTACACACGATCGAATCTGTCTGCTGAAACGGTCTGGCAGACCGTTTTCAGCAGATAGATTTGATCGTGTGTACGCGGCCCTAGTGAACATTATTTAGAGGAGACCAGGAACAAATGCACTTAAATTATGAGAGTTGCAGGTACTGAGTTTGCAGATTTATTGTGTTGTATTTAGTAATTTCACATCTTTTTTGTTTTTTAAGAAAAAAGTGTGATAACAACAAAGGTAGGTAGAACAGAGATAAACAGTCAGAGGGTACATCCCACACAGTCTTCAATAAGTTACATATGCCTCTATGACTATTTATAGTGAAAACATATTATTTAGCATTCATGCCATAGTATGGTAAAGTCATGGCTATGGGAGGCACAGTGGTGTAGTGGGTAGCACTCTCACCTAGCAGTAAAAAGGGTCACTGGTTAGAATCCCAACCACGACACTACCTGCCTGGAGTTTGCATGTTCTCCCTGTGCCTGCATGGGTTTCCTCCGGATACTTTGGTTTCCTCACACACTCCAAACACATGCGGATAGATTAATTGTCTAAATGGGCCCTAGTATATGAATGTGAGTTAGAGACCTTAGATTTTAAGCTCCTTGAGGGTAGGGACTGATGTAAATGTACAATGTATATGTATAGCGCTGCGTAAATTGACGGCGCTATATAAGTACCTTAACCACTTAACCCCCGGACCATATTGCTGCCTAATGACCAGAGCACTTTTTGCGTTTCGGCACTGCGTCGCTTTAACTGACAATTGCGCGGTCGTGTGACGTGGCTCCCAAACAAAATTGGCGTCCTTTTTTTCCCACAAATAGAGCTTTCTTTTGGTGGTCTTTGGTCATGTCTGCGGGTTTTATTTTTTGCGCTATAAACAAAAATAGAGCGACTATTTTGAAAAAAATGCAATATTTTTTTCCCTCAGTTTAGGCCGATACGTATTCTTCTACATATTTTACGTTAAAAAAAACGCAATTAGCGTTTATTGATTGGTTTGCGCAAAAGTTATAGCGTTTACAAAATAGGGGGTAGTTTTATGTCATTTTTTTTATTTTATTTTTTTTACTAGTTTTTACAGCGTTTTTTTTTCAGTACTGCAACCTTATGGCGGACACTTCGGACACTTTTGACACATTTTTGGGACCATTGCCATTTTTTTAGCGATCAATGCTATAAAAATGCATTGGATTACTATAAAAATGCCATTGGCAGTGAAGGGGTTAACACTAGGGGGCGGGGAAGGGGTTAAGTGTGTTCCTGGGTGTGTTCTAACTGTATGGGGGGGTGGCCTCACTAGGGGAAATCACTGATCTTCTGTTCATACATTGTATGAACAGAAGATCAGCGTTTCCCCCGCTGACAGGACCGGGAGCTGTGTGTTTACACACATAGCTCCCGGTCCCCGCTCAGTAACGAGCGATCGCGTGTGCCCGGCGGCGATCGTGCCCGCTGGGCACGCGCACAGGACTCGGTGGTGAGCGGGGAGCGCGTGCGCCGGCCGCCGGCAGAGCGCACGCGCCCCCTAGCGGCCGTAGAAGTGCCGACGTAGAGCTACGGGCTCTCGCCCAGGAGAGCCGACCTGCCGCCGTATAACTGCGGCGGCTGGTCGGCAAGCAGTTAAATGAGAATAATGATAGAACATAGATAAACAGTCAGAGGGTACATCCTACACAGTCTTCAATACAGGGGGTCCCCGAGTTACGAACATCCTACTTGCGAATGACTCCTACTTACGAACGGGAGGCTGTATGGCCACTTTTCGACGACGGCCACATTCGACGGAACATCGGAAAACAACGTATCTGCCGTTCTGCGCATGCTGTTCTGACTTACGAACATATTTAACTTAAGAACAAACCTACAGTCCCTAACCCGTTCGGAACTCGGGGACTGCCTGTAAGTTACATATGCCACATGTCCCGTATAAAGCCACATTTTTCAACCTTTTTACTGTGAAGGAACCTTTGAAATAGGTTTGAGGGCTCAGAGAACACCTGTTAAAAAGTATAATATCTATAGCCCTTGGTACAATAAAATAATACATTGTTGATTTAGTAAGTAAATAATAAGAAATGCGGTGTACATAGTACATTTTACAGACAGGAATTTTGATGCTACAAGACAAAAACAGACATGAAAACTGTAGTGTCAAAAGTGCTCCCTAACATTGATGGTCAATGGAAGAGTATGAACTTACTTAGATGATTAGTGAAAGAGTGCCATCGTACAATGGTGGTCAATGGAAGAGTACGATCTTACACTGGCAGTCAGTGGAAGAGCTCCATCTGCATTGACGGTCAGTGGCAGAGTGCTTTACATTGGCATCAGTGAAAAGGGAACCCTTACATTCTGCTACTGCTCCACAATCCTCTAGCAACCTCTAATGCAGTGTACACACGATTGTTTTTTCAGATGAAAAAAGTCCATCTGACTTTTTTCATCTGAGAAACCAATCTTGTGCGGGCCCCATTGGACTTTGTAAAAAAAAAAAACAATAGTAAATTCCATTTGTCTGTGTGGAACCCCATCGGAGAAAAATCCACGCACGCTCAGAATCAAGTCGGTGCATGCTCAGAAGCATTGAACTTCATTTTTTTTGGGCTCGTCGTAGTGTTTTACGTCACCACGTTCTGGCATGGTCGGAATTTAGTCTGATAGTGTGTATACAAGACTGATGAAAAGTCAGCTTCATCGGATTTCCGACTAAAAATTCCATCGGATTTTACTCCATCAGAAATCCAATCATGTAGCCTTGTTGAGAAAGGCTGCCTTAAAAGAGGAAGAAAGTGTGATGTAATTTAACCACTACCCGGCAGCCGTACAACTTTGTACGGCCGCAGGGTGGTTCTTATTTTCTAAATGGCCGTGTTTTTACGGCCTGCGCTCCGCCAGGCCACTGGGGGGCGCGCACGTGCCCGCCGCATCGCTGACATGCCGATGCGCGTGCCTGGCGGCCGTGATGTCCGCCAGGCACTCGGGATCGACGGCTACAGGGACAAGACGTGGATCTCTGTGTGTAAACACAGAGATCCATGTCCTGCCAGGGGAGAGAGGAGACCGATCTGTGTCCCTTGTACATAGGGACACAATTGGTCACCTCCCCCAGTCGCCCCCCTCCCCCCACAGTTAGAACACAATTCAGGGTACACATTTAACCCCTTCCTCACCCCCTAGTGTTAACCCCTTCAATGCCAGTCACATTTATACAGTAATTAGTGCATATTCGTCCTCTCTCATGGTTACTTTGAAACATCCTAGGTCTGATTGTAATCACAATTATTGGTTATGTGTTTTTTGACATAAAGCACAAACAGAGGGCATTTTTTACCACAACAAAAATGGCGCCCGCGCCGCGCTTGTTCTGCAACTCACAACGAGGGCGGGGTATTTAATATGGTGAGTCACTGCGATAGCCAATCCCATTGAGAACGTCTGTTGATGACGAAACGCGTCTGGGGGACGCTGAGTGACGTCACCTCGTGGGGAGATTCCCTATCGCATGCCGGCCGGCTTTTTTCTACATGCTTGATTTATCATTTACATTGTGAGTAGTATGTTTTTTTGATTTAATACATTTTTAAACGGAATTTCACTATGGTGAGTTTCTTGTCTTAAACCGCCCTATGGTTGAATGGTGAACTACGTCCAGACAATACCCTGGTGGATTGAAGCTGCAGTGTCCCTTCCTGCCTGCTCCGGGAATACGCATCTGTCTCGTGAATGCCAAGGCCGTGGCTGGGCTATAGCCAACTGCTCTTCTTGAGCTTACTTTTGGTAAGCAGCCAATCTTAATTGTGGTGAAGGGATCACTTTCAGGATTACGTTTGTCACCGCGGTGGTCTATTATTGTGGATATTTTTATACATGCAGCACCCAACATTGGATGCATCCTGAAACTATATGCTGGATTTTTTAAGGAAACTCCTCTTTTTTTAAAACAATTTCTTTATTGACTGTTTTTATTGTATACTTTTAGGGGTTTATGGGGCGCAGTTTTGCTATATTTTTTGTGGTGCATATTTATAGCACTGATCGCAGTATAAATGTGAATGGCGCCAAAAATGTGTCAAAAGTGTCCGATGTCTCTGCCATAATGTCGCAGTCACGAAAAAAATGCTGATCGCCACCATTAGTAGTAAAAAAATAATAATAATAATTCTGTCCCCTATTTTGTAAGCGCAATAACTTTTGCGCAAACCAGACTCTTATTGCGATTTTTTTTTTTTACCAAAAATATGTAGAAGAATACGTATCGCCTAGACTGAGAATTTATTTTTATTTATTTTTTAATTGGGCTATTTATTATAGCAACAAGTAAAAAATGATGAAAATAAATTATAGATACAGCGCTACTAGAACTAATAATTACAACACAAAAATACTAATGACCAAATGTAACAAGCTGCATCAAGTGAAGGTGCACAAAACCAAATATAAAATAAAACAATTTAAAGATGCGCTATAATTAACAACTAATATTTGTGAACCGTGCAGTGAATTATACTATATAGGGTTAACAATCAAATACTGACAATCAAGCTGTGTTTGTTGCTCAGTGAATCCTGCTGAGACAGGTCCACACCTAAATGACAGAATATATGTGCCGTATAAACAGTGATATATAGAAAAAATGAATAATATTCCAAATTGTGATTACAATAAACCGTGTTTCCAAAAACTGAGTTTTCCAGAATTTCTGTTCAGCAACTATAACCGCATATTTAGCCAGTTCATAAAAGAATCCTAGCTCTTGCAGATGAAGACAACTTCCATAGAGTTTACAGAACATGTAACGAAAGAAGGACATACCATGCAATATTGTATAATAAGCTGCAGACACAAGGTACGTGTTTGAATCAACTCAAATCAATATGGCCATATCCCATGAGTAAGTCACGTGACTGTGATGCAACGCGTAGGGGGAGGAGCAATACGTACGGAAACCAACGGAGGTTTCATACGATACTCAGCAATACTGAGCGGCTTTTTGTCTTGAGGGGAATCCGTGAGTTGATTCAAACACGTACTTTTTGTCTGCAGCTTATTATACAATATTGCACTATGGTATGTCCTTCTTTCGTTACATGTTCCGTGGACTCTATGGAAGTTGTCTTCATCTGCAAGAGCTAGGATTCTTTTATGAACTGGCTAAATACGCGGTTATAGTTGCTGAACAGAAATTCTGGAAAACTCAGTTTTTGGAAACACGGTTTATTGTAATCACAATTTGGAATATTATTCATTTTTTCTATATAGCACTATATATATCACTGTTTATACGGCACATATATTCTGTCATTTAGGTGTGGACCTGTCTCAGCAGGATTCACTGAGCAACAAACACAGCTTGATTGTCAGTATTTGATTGTTAACCCTATATAGTATAATTTACTGCACGGTTCACAAATATTAGTTGTTAATTATAGCGCATCTTTAAATTGTTTTATAACAAGTAAAAAATATTGTTTTTTTTTTCAAAATTGTCGCTCTATTTTTGTTTATAGCGCAAAGAATAAAAACCGCAGAGGCGATCAAATACCACCAAAAGAAAGCTCTGTTTGTGGGGAAAAAAGGACGTAAATTTTGTTTTGGAGCCACGTCGCACGACCGCGCAATTGTCAGTTAAAGTGACGCAGTGCCACAAGCTGAAATTTCACCTGGTCAAGAAGGGGTATATGTGCCCAGTAAGGAAGTGGTTAAAGAAGAAAAAAAGAGCTTCTAAAATATAAGCTGAGTGGTTCTTATACAGTATTTCACATCATCTGTAGTGTCATTCATTGTGAAGTCTGGGATGTTTCCATTAATCTTAGTCAGCTGTTACTGCCATTTTGTGTAGTAATGGATTACTGCCTATATTATTCTACACTTAGATTTCTCTTGTACTGTCGAAATAAGATCAGACCTCTGTCCTATTAGTTCTTCCCAACATCTGCTCACATAGTATGGAGCACATGGACAGGCCCTTGTAGTCCTAGCTGTGTCTACCACAGCTATCCTCGCTTGGTTTCAGGTTCTGGCCCTTCTGCCCCCTTGGGAAAGACTGCCTTCTGTTAGCTATTGTGTAGAGAAAAGGGACACCACACCACCCAGATCATTTTCACAATTCCTCTTATCAGATTTAAATGCAGGCTGGGTCTGTATGGGTACAGACATATTGAACGACTAC
Organism: Rana kukunoris; assembly: GCA_029574335.1. Taxonomy (NCBI): domain Eukaryota; kingdom Metazoa; phylum Chordata; class Amphibia; order Anura; family Ranidae; genus Rana; species Rana kukunoris. The sequence continues at coordinate 100,727,366 of CM056058.1, read as the reverse complement.
ATAGGCCCTAGCCGAGGATAGCACTGTTTTAAAGTAAACCTGTCTTTTGCCCATGCAGGGAAAAGCAACATGTTTATGTTAAAGTAAAATTATAGGCAACATTTTTTTTTTTCATTTTGGATAGAGTAATGCCGCGTACACACGATTGGAAATTTCGTCAAGAAAACCGTGGATTTTTTTCTGACTGAATTTTGGCTCAAACTTGTGTTGCATACACATGGTCACACAAAATTCGGACGAGCCAAGAAAAATTAAGTTCAATGATTCCGAACATGCGTCAAATTGATTCAGAGCTTGCAGACGATCAGAATTTCCGACAAGAACTTTTCCCGTCTGATAATTATGACAGAAAGTCAGATGGGGCCTACACATGGTTGGAATTTCCGACCAAAAGCTCACATTGAACTATTCTTGACAGAAATTCTGATCGTGTGTACGCGGAATAAGGGAGGGTTATAACCCCTGTAAGGTTTACTTTTGCCATCTTTGTCCCATTGGGGAGATTTACCTTCACTTCTCTTCCAAACAGGAAGTGAGGATCTCTGCAAATTAAAGCGGATCTCCACCGTAAAGTGAAACTTCCGCTCATCGGAACCCTCCCCCCTCCGGTATCACATTTGACACCTTTCAGGGGGAGGGAGAGGGGGTGCAGATACCTGCCTAAAGACAGGTATTTGCACCCACTTCTGGCCACACAGTCTGCGGGTAGACTGCGCGCAGGACTTCAGATCCCGTCCCTCTCATTGTGTTCTGGGAAACACACAGCTCCCAGGACACAGCGGGGAGCAGTGAGCACTGCGCACACAACTCGCGCATGCGCCGTGGGGAACCGGGCAGTGACGCCAGAGCACTTCACTTCCTGGTTCCCTCACCGAGGATGGCGGTGGGGGCAGCAGAGTGATGAGCGATCGCTCGTCCTCTGCTGCCGACGGTGCTGGACTCCAGGACAGGTAAGTGTGCTACTATTAAAAGTCAACAGCTGCAGTATTTGTAGCTGGTGGCTTTTAATAAAAAAAATAAATCTGCAGACATTCGCTTTAAGGGTATCTCTTGAGGACCCCCACATCACCAGAACTAGTGTCCCCATTGGAAGATTTCCCCTATATTAGTTTTCTGGGGAAAACCCAAAGTATGGTATTTTCTTTTACTTTAGCTTTTAATAATAATGGTAAACAGGACTATCAGAGAATAAATCTCTGAGGGCAAAGACGGCAAAAAAAAAAACGGCAGGGGTTGTAATCCCTTTCATCCAAATTAAAGTTTTTGCCTTTGGTTATACTTTGATACAGACCTCAGCAGCATATATTTAGCTTTCTTTTGCTGCCTCAACACTCCATTCACCTGCCATGAGTGCATGCAAAAACGATGTAAGCTAAGAGTTACACAGGAGTATGAGTTCTCCACGCTACAACACTGATTGGTTCAGCACAGTCATATGAAAAGAGTCACATGCGCCTCCAAACCCAGAAGTACCAAGTATTTCCTTCAGCCCCCAGCACTGAACAGAGTGACGGGAGAGGAGAAAAATGTGAATATTTACTGCGGGGGAGCTGAGATTAATGCTGCGTACACACGGTCGTTTTTTGCGATGAAAAAAAACGTCGTTTTTTAAAACGTAATTTAAATTGATCGTGTGTGGGCAAAACGTTGTTTTTTGTCTTCAAAAAAACTACCAAAAAAAAATTCCAACATGCTTGAATTTTTTGTGTCTTTTTTCAAAACGTTGTTTTTTGTTTCACAAAAAGTCACCGTGTGGAGCAAAAACGTCTTTTAAAACGACGTTTTTCAACCCGCGCATGCCCAGAAGCTAGTTATGAAGCGAGCTTCAATGGAAAAGAGTGGTGAACGTAACCTCGCTTTTTGTGAAAAAAACGATGGTGTGTATGCAACATCGTCTTTGAAAAGTGACGTTTCAAAAAACATCGTTTTTTTCATCACAAAAAATGATCGTGTGTACGCGGCATAAGTCCTGTTTCTTTTATTTGGGACTTCCAGCAACAGTAAACATCCCAGTTTATTTAACCAGTTGCTTACTGGGAACTTAAATCCCCCCCCCCCCAGACCCATTTTCAACTTTCAGCTTTGATGCACTTTGAATGACAATTGCGCGGTCATAGAACACTGTACCCAAATTATACCCAAATTACATTTTTATATTTTTTTCCCCCCACAAATAGAGCTTTCTTTTGGTAGTATTTGATCACCTCTGCTGTTTTTTTAATTTTTGTTAAAACAATTAAAAAGACTGATTAAAAAAATATATATATTTTTTATATTTTGTTATAAAATTTTGCAAACAGGTCATTTTTCTCCTTCATTGATGTACGCTGATGAGGCTGCACTGATGGGCGCCGATGGGCTGCACTAATAGGCGGCACTGGTGGGCACTGATAGGCGGCACTGGTGGGCACTGATAGGTGGCAATGAAGGGCATTGATAGGTGTCACTGGTGGGCACTGAGAAGTGGCACTAATAGGTGGCATTGATAGGAGGCAGTGATGGGCACTGATAGGTGGCAGTGATGGGCACTGATGGGTGGCAATAATGGGCACTGATTGGAACTGGTAGGTTAAACTGATAGGCCGCATTACTAGGTGGCACTTGTGGGCATTGATAGGTGGCACTTGTGGGCAGTGATACATATGGCTCCCTATATATGGCTCCCTATAGTGTGAGCTAGCATTCTGTCATGCTTTAGTGAACACAATTCGGACAGTGTTCCAGTTGTGTGCGATTAACTGCTACTTCATGCTTCTTGAGAGCCCCAGTGATTGTAACTTTGCAGCAAGCATTAGAGACTCTTAGGCCTTATACTTACAGACTTTAGCTTGTATAAAAACAGTGTGTAGAACAAGCTTTGGCAAAGCTTTTATCAAGTTTTAAGCAACGGTTATGAGACCCTGTCATTAATCTAAATAATTGCAGTTAAAAGCACAGAAAGAAATAATGAAGTTACTTGCAGCGTTTTTTCCTCTTAAGCCTCATACACAAGATCGGACTTTCCGACAACAAACGATAAACGTGTTTTATCGGACAATCCGACCGTCTGTATGCTCCGTCGGACAATTGTTGTCAGAATTTCCACCGACAAATGTTAGCTGTGCATGCTCTCAAACTTTCCGACAACAAATGTGTTACATCCGATCATCCGATCGTGTGTACACAAGTCCATCAGACTACAATCCAAAGTAAAGACACGCATGCTCAGAACCAATTCTAAACATCAGACAACAATAGCAGAAGTTGCCCAAAGGGTGGCGGTAAAGAACTGAAAAACCACGTGATTTGGTGAATATTGGCTGAAAATGTTCTGCACAGTCAACGCCCTTCAGACCAAAATCTTTCAGTACACACTGCAGTTATAAAAACTGAAGCCTGTGTGAACAAGGCCTTTGGGGTTAATTGCTAGTGATTTTTGTAGCATGATTAAACTACTAAAAATTGCCCATGTGTTCATACATTTACAGGCCTTTTTTACATGTGCCGCAGTGGTTACTGCCCCTCGCAACTTGTGGTGGATCACTTTTTCTGGACATCTTGGAGGGGACATGTTGCCTTCTGCATTTGTCACAAACCAGATGCATTACATGCTGTTACAGAGCAGTTGCAGCATAGTCCCATGCACTTGAATGAGTAATGTTTGGCAGTGGTTCTACCTGCTTTACTACAATCTTCTGCGTACTTGGCTCTGCACACCTACTGTGCCCATTATGAAGTTTCCTTACTCTCCTTGATGGATTTTCTATTTTATTTTTATTATGGTGATTATATCCCGAGATGCTGGATTACAAACGGGTGGATGGAAACACCCAATACTCCCAGGTGTAGACAAGAAGAGTTGTGAATTGCAGCAGGGAGATCTTGTGGTTAATGTATCCGGCAAATAGAAACCAAGAGCCATAACTAAAATAGAACATTTGGGTGGACCAACCATTTAATTCCTTAATGCGATCTTCATTTGTGTGTACAACATATTTGACTTTTTTTTTGTGAACACACTTGTTTTTTTAAGACAGGTTTTAATGCAATTTACATTTTATTCATGTGGTTCCGTGTTCAGTGAATAAGGGCAATTAAGCACCTTTCTTTACTCATAACAACATATTTTAGTTTTTAAAATCTAAAAAATCTAGCTTTGAGTGATGATTTGCAAAATTTCTGTCAACATCTGGTTATATTTCAGCAAGGTGAAAGAGAGGAGATGAAAAAAAGACCTAAGATAGATTGCATTGTATGAGGTATTACTTCCTGTCTTACTACAGGTCCATTCATCAAAGTGCCTATAAGGTGGAATCCATCTTGTACAGGGTGACAGTATGAAGTGATATTATCTCAGGTTAAACAACATTTGTCATTTGATGTGTTGGCCTTATGAGTGCTAATGCAAACACATTTGGTAATTTGTCATGCATTGAAGGTGAAGAATTAAGTTAGCTCCAGTTTATTTCTCTTTTCCGTATTTGAATTTTTTTTATCTTTATTTTATATTTCAATGTATTTTTATTAAAGAAAAACAAGTTCCGAAGTAGACAGGCACATTGGCTGAACTAAGTAAAATTGTTTGGCTCATCAACATAGCAATACAGAGATATAGAAAATATGGCCATAACACACATCTTCCATTTATCACAACAGCAAAACATACAGTAAGGCATACAACAGGCCCCAAATACAAACATCTGTATTGCATAAGAAAATTCTAGAGAGAGAAAGAAGTAATAGAAACAGGGGGAAAAAAAAGGAAGAGAAGAGAAGAAAAAAAGGGGGGGAGGGTCATCCTGGAGATCCCTACAGAGTCAAAATATAATCAATCCATACATCCCATATTTTGTTAAATTTCTTTGTATTGTTACAAAGCATATGCGAGAGTTTATCATTAATCATAATCCAGTTAAGTTTACTTTTAACCTGGTCAAGAGGAATTGTTGACTGCTTCCAGTACCTAGCAATCGTGACTCTCGCCGCCAGCAATATATAGTTAATCAATTTTTTGTGCGTCTTATCAGGTAGTTTGTGAAAGAGGGGGGCTTCAGGAGATCTGCGAATGTTTACCCCCGTCACTGAATTAATAAGATTTAATATCCTGATCCAAAATCTAAGTACAAGGGGGCATTGCCACCAAATATGGTGCATCGTTCCTAGCTGTCCACAACGTCGAAAGTAATTTGGTGAAGCGGAAGGATGCATCTTAGCTACCCTAGTTGGCACCAGGTACCAACGCAGAAGTGTTTTGTAATTGGCCTCTATAAGAGTAGTATTGATGGAGATTTTGGATAACTAATCAGCAATATCTTGCCACTCGATTAAATCAAAGGTAAGGTTCAAATCCCTTTCCCAGTGATCCATATAGGCAAGTTTTGAATCAATTTCAGTTATAGAAGTATATAACGCAGATATCCGACCCCTCTGGAAGCCTCTACCCTGACAAGATAATTCCAATGTCGTATGCATAAGGGGCCTTAAATTAACTTTAGATCTGACAAATGATGTGATTTGATTGTACCGAAACAATTCGCAGGGAGGCATAAGAAACTCATTTTTAAAGTGCTGTATAAGATACATCTGATCTCCATAAAGGAAATTACAGATTCTCAGAAGACCCTTATTAAGCCACCACTGGAACAGTTGTGGAGTCAAACCAGGCAGGAACTGAGGACTACCGACAATAGGAGCCAATGGCGTGTGAGGGCATGAAAAAGAACTGCGGTGGCGTGTTCTATCCCATATTGCTAAGGAATGTGATAGAGTAGGGCATAAAATAGGCAGGTGTAAACGACCAGGAAGCCACATTAAGGATCCAATGGTTAACGGATGGCAGGAAAGTGCTTCAATGGAAACCCAAAGGGGACCGAGCCTCTATCTGTGATGTAGGCTAACTGGGCGATCTGGGCAGCCTGAAAATATGCTTGTAAATTAGGTAGACCGAGCCCTCCCATAGATTTAGGTGTATAAAGTGTTCGCTTTTGTATCCAAGGCCTCCTGCTACCCCACACAAAGTGCAGGACCTTGGCTTGCAAGCGTTATCTTTATTTTAAATGCTGTAAATGTCATTAGCGCTGAACTGTCTGCTGTTACGGTTTAGAGAAGCAGCACCCATCTGGATCCCAAAATGTATTTTCTCACATTTATAATAACTGCTGCAGCAAGGGTGAAAATACCTTGTGCTGGCAGCACACTGGAGAGTTGGACCTCTCATGCACAAGCATCAGGCCGCGTACACACGTACCAGAACCTCGACGGGCTAAACACATCGTTCCGCCCGACGAGGTTCCCGGCCGACCGTCGAGTTCGTCGACCAGGCTGTCGAAAAAGGCGTTGAGCCATTAGTCCTGATGGCCCATCGAGCAAATAGAGAACCTGCTCTCTATTTTGGCTCGACGCCTTGCTCGTCAGTTTGCTCGGCGAAAACGTACACACGATCGAGCTTCTCGGCAGAATATGGATCCCAGCGAGCTTCTCGCTGGATTCTGCCGAGAAGCTCGGTCGTGTGTATGGGGCCTCAGTCTGGGTCTTAAGTGGACCCATGCTTCCACCCCAGCACACTGCTCCAATCAATAGCTTTATAGCTCCCTGAGCATTGCGGTTGATTGGAGCAGTGTGCTGGATTGGCTCTCCAACTGCTGGAGACCCAGGCCACTGCTGGTATAGGAGAGCAGCAATTCAACACTCCAGAGGGAACAAAGTGCTGTATTTTATCCCTTGCTGTGATGCTTAGTGTTTAAAAAATAAAATAAACAAAAAGAGGCTAATGTTTATTACTGTATATGCAGGCTGACTCAGGAAGAGGCAGGCCTCAAATGAGATTTATTTTGATCAGAAGGATTAGATACCGGTTGGGTCACACTTGCATGATTTGACTTCTGGACAAAACGTTTTTGTATGTATGTTCCATAGTTCCATAGTTAGTCAGGTTGAAAAAAGACACAAGTCCATCCAGTTCAACCCTAAAAAATAAAATAAAATAAAAAATATCGTACAATCCAATATACCCATAGTTGATCCAGAGGAAGGCAAAAAAAAAAGCTGCAGAGCATGATCCATTTTGCTACAGCACGGGAGGCAATCGAATTTTCCCTGGATCAACTTTACCTATAAATGTTGGTACCCAGTTATATTATGTACATTTAGGAAAGAATCCAGACCTTTCTTAAAGTCTGTTGAGCTGTCCAGAACCACCTCTGAAGGGAGTCTGTTCCACATTTTCACAGCTCTTACTGTGAAGAAACCTTTCCGTATTTGGAGACAAAATCTTTTTTCCTCTAGACGTAAACATGTTATGAAAAGTCATGCTCCTAATGGCAGAATGTTAAAATTGATTTATCCCGAAGAAACCACCATTATCAGGTTAATCATGAGGGTCCATAGCCATTAACCAGGAAAATCCTGACCGGTTGTACTTTCCCTTGAGATCTCCTCACATCTGAGATGCCCCTAGTCATTTTATATGTTATCTGATCTGGCCAAAATCAGAAGGCAGTGTTGGCATCTCCAAAACTCCTCTTCTAGGAATGGAATAAAGAACCCTGATCACATGGCTAAGCAAACAGATAACGAGGGTCAAGGCTTAAAGTAGAGGTGCTCATATGTCTAGCAAAGCCTCATTGAACCTAATAATGTCTATGAACTCAGCACACCATTAACTTGTTAACAAAACAAGTGTGTTTTCTCCCTAAAGTCTGAGGTGTTTTTAGAAGATGAAAAGCCACTCGGCATTCCTTGCTAATTGGACCTTATCTGGTGTCTCCATTGTGTTAGAGAATGAGGAGCCATGGTGGAGGGGGGTGGTTCCAGCTGTTCCTTTGCACGCAGTGGAACCGGGACAGCTGTGCTGTGTACAAGTTCATTGACTTTCTTTATCTGCACCACTGACATGTGAACTGTGAGGGGAAAGAGGGACTAGATAAACTTGCCCAAAATTACACTTAATGACAGCAGTGTCTTAAGGAGCCATAACATCATCTGGGAAACTAGGTCCCAGTTTTGACTATAAGGCCAGGCTGTTATCTGACCAAAAGGCTTTTTCTGTTGGCCCTTGCAGACCCTCATTAATCTCTGCTAATGTGCTTCACTTGCAGTCTACAACAATGCTTTTAGGCATTAATGCACCTCCATCTGTCATCACCAGATCCACGAGGTGATCGGTATTATCTGCCTTTTCACGCTAACACAAAGCACAGCAAACAGACAACACTATTTTGCCATTGTGTGCCCTCTTTACCTAGCACTGTGCCATCATTACTGTGTGAGATAGAGAAAAGGGCCTTTCACATTCCTGTTTGTTGAAGGTCATTTAAAGCAAGACCTAAAAAAGATTTTGTAGGCGCTATAGTCATGTGAAGATTTAAGTACACCATATAGAAATTGTTGACTTTATCAGCATATTTGAACAGGCAAACATTAGATCTTCCATCAAACAGTGCATACAGACAAAAGTGATATACTTGAACTAATGTCAAGTTAAATTTGACGTGGTGTATTCATTCTCCTAATTTAAATTAACAAAAATGCTGATTTGGCACATGGAAATAGTAAGTACACCACTACATTTACCACCACCTCAAATTCATGAAATTAGAAAAAAGTGTTAAAGATTAAGTGGCAACAATTAGAATCTTCAAAGGGAGCATGCAATTGTAACCTGTCTGGTTTAAAACTCTCATATGTCTCTTTGCTATTGACGTGTGTGGTGTTATGCAAATATCAAGATAGTTCTCTTAGACCTGGAACCAGTGTTTATTTTGTCGACTAAAACATTTTAGTTGACTAAATGAATACTATTTTAGTTGACTAAAATGCGAATAAAACAATTGAGATGACTAAAATATGACTAAAACTAAAATGCAACTTTAGTCAAAAGACTAAAATGGGACTAAAACTAAAATGCCAGAATGCTGTAAATGAAAGATAACTGCACACACCCATTTTTTAGAGGGCATTATTTAAAATATATATATATATATATATATATATATATATATATATATGTATATGTATTTTGTTAAAGGGTGAGCTGACCTGCTGAGAGAATGACTTGAACATCTTAAAAGCTTCTACTGTGAACTTTGAGGATGAATTTCTCCACAGTTGTTTCAGCTACAGAGGTCAGTGAGTTTTTTTTAGGCTGGGTTCACACTATTGCGAATTGGATGTGGGTTTACTGTATCCAATTCGCAATAGTGTGAATCCAGCCTAAAACAAACCCTCAATGACCTCTGTAGCTGAAACAACTGTGGAGAAATTCATCTTCAAAGTTCACAGTAGAAGCTTTTAAGATGTTCAAGTCATTCTCTCAGCAGGTCAGCTCACCCTGGTCACCCTTCAACAAAATACACACACACACACACATATATATATATATATATATATATATATTATATATATATATATATATATATGATGCCCTCTAAAAAAATGTGTGTGTGCAGTTATTTTTCATTTACAGCATTCTGTATTTGAATCTGCAGTCAGATGTTCATTGCATTTGCAAAGCAATAGGTGGGCACTGGACACCATAGTCTCTGCTTAAAATGCAAAAATGCACACCCATCGCCAGTGACAAGCATGTGTGGCTTATTTGCTGTCTGAGAAACTATGTGAACGGGCTTCCTCTTTGCCCTCATCCTGTAAATCTCAAGACATAGAGGGGTTGAGGGGGCCTGAGTGACACCATAAATTGCATGGTGTCACTGATAATAGTCGGCAGTTACAAGGTGAATTTCTTCAAGGATTAGAAGGCCGAATGACTGCTGAGTCAAAGTTGGCAGGAGGATCTGTAAACTTCATTGCTTCTGCTGTGAGTGTTTTAGGACAACGTGAGTGTCTACTGATATAGTTCAAACCCGTGTATGGCTGTTTTTATGTCTTGAAAACTCTGATCTTTGTTTATGAAGTCAGTAATCCATCAGCATGTTGTTGACCCCTTTTGACTTGTTGCTTGCATCCCTTTAAATGTATCCAGCACCTGGAAATATTATACAGGAAGATATAGTGACTTTGGTGAATGACACGGTTGTAGCTAGCCAGCATCTCAGGAACAATACTTTGACCTCCTTAGAGAACGAGGTCAGACAATTTGGTTTGACGCTGTCGGGATGGATAAAAATTGGCCAAAGAAAGAATGTGTGGCAAAGTATGACAGATCGCTGGGCTTTACTAAACTGATGTGTTGAGCCATTTGCCTCTACCCCATAAGTGTTTAAAAGTGTCCAAATGAGTTTCTATGAATTCATTCAATTGATTTGACAATAAAGTGTATCTAAACCCAAATAATATTATTTGAAAAACCACGACAGTGCTTGCAGGAAGTAAGGAATCCACTGGTTTTCTGCCAGGATCAACCGGTATTTTTTGCCGTTATCGAACAGAAATAAATACACACTTTCAGTGGTCTATTTCACGGATCTAAAGTGCACATAAGAGAAGTTCATTGTTAGGGTTTTACACTTTGGGGTTTATAAAAATTTCACATAGTATAATTTATAAGTACACAATTGTTACTTCCTAAATAATCTTATTTCATTATTATTCTATTTTATATATTCTATTTATTTATTGTTGACAAAGTTTTGACAAGTCTTAGGCCGCGTACACACGACCAAATAAATCTGTTCAAATCGGTCTGACAGACCAATTTGATCAGATTTGTCTGCTGGGCTGTTTTGGTTTGATCGCTGTACACACGATCAAACCAAAATCCCCACCGGCAGACATCGCGGTGACGTGGCGGTGACGTTGACGCCGCCACGTCACAGCACCAGAAAGTAAAACACTTCCGCGCATGCGTCAAATCCATTAGACGCATGTGCGGGCAGATATGTCTGGTTGCTAACCAGGACATTCGGACGGACGGATTCCCAGCAGACAGATTTTAAAGCATTTTATAATCTGTCTGCTGGAAAAATCTGCTTCCGCCCGTACACCCGATAATCTGTCTGAAACGGCTCAGACCGTTTCCAGAAAATTTGATCTGTACGCGGCCTGAGGCGGCGTCCGCCCGTGGAAACCACGAGAACCTGGAAGCGATCCAGCGAACCTCGGCCTGTACACTCTCGGCGAGCTTCCCTGAAGCCCGTCGACAGAAATAGAGAGGTCTATTTGCTCAGACTGGAAGAATGGCTGGTTGCCATTCCCGACGGGCGGGTCGATTTCACGGCCGGCAGATCGACGGGCGGAAGATGTGTTTGCCCGTGAGGTTCTCTCGTGTGTACGCGGCCTTATACTTGTTTTATATTTACTTTTACACAATTGTAGAGAAGATAAAAGTTATATATATACACAACTACTTAATTTAAAATTTGTATAACCAATATATATTATATTGTGCAATCTTCAATAAAATATAAAAAAAAATAAAAAATTCACATAGCTGTTCGTCTGTTGAAACTGCATGTAAATTCATTCTGTGCAGATGGGGCAAAACTGAAAGTTCTTAGGCCCCTTTCACATGAGCGGACTGTTCGTCCGCTTATTACAAGTCCATTTACGGACTTGTAATGGGCCCCTACGGGATGATGCATCCGCTAACGTGCGCAACGATCCGCTTCCGTTAAGGTCCGGTTTTTCGGACGGAAGAAAACCCTATTTTTCTTCCGTCTGAAGGATTGGATCGGATGAAGACAGACAGACGGTCTGTTTTCATCCGATTCCCCATAGGGGATAGCGGAGGAGAGACAGGGCGGTCCCTGCACAGTGTGCGGGGACCGCCCTGTCCACCGACAGCTCAGCGGGACCCCCTGCTGAGCCGACGGGCACACACGGAGCGGACCGAAAAACGGACCGCTCCATGTAAAAGGGGGCTTAGACTGTATTCTCTACAGATCACATATGTGAATGGGGCACAATACTGCAATATGGTCACTAGGTGGCACAGATTATCGCAGGATAATCTAGATGGATGCTCCTCAGGTCCATCTAGTGGCCACACTGCTGTATTTTCCCCATTCACATAATTGATCTGCATAGAGTATAACCTAAGAACATTTGGTTTTGTCCCATTCACAACAGATTTACATGCAGCTTTGATGGAAGAACAGCTATGCAAATATATATATATATATATATATATATATATATATATCAATTTAAGTTGTATACTTGTAAAGCAGTGAATGTAACATTCACCAAACAATCACTGCAGGTTAACCTTCCAGGTCCACATGTTTTAAATAACAGCAATTCACCACCAGTGAAGGTTTGGTGAAAGTCACATTACATGCTTTGTAATAACTTCTAAAAGTGTAAGTTCCGCTTTAAGGACTCCTCTCCCCCATGCCATTTTTATGGGGGGAATGGGTACCTAGGCATAAAAATGCTGAATGCCTGTAAAAGCGGCATTTTTTTTTAGTCTCTGTGCATGAGGCTATATTGTTATAACTGCCACTCTATCACAGATTCCTTCATTCATACTGTACCTGCACAGAATGGCACATCTGTTCCTGTAATTCTGCTGCTGAATTACAATATAATCTAATGCATCCAAAGGTGAAGGAGGGCAGCAAAAACTATAAAGAGACCGATAAACTAATGTCAAAGAAAAATCCGGCCAGTGAGCCTGTGTGATGCCTCCAGCCCCTGTAAAGTCAACCGGCAGCTTGTAAAGGAAGTGTTAAGTCAATAGCAAATCCTAGGAGGGTCCTTGGAACCAGCCAGAGATATCACACTAGTGTTTCAGTCTTAGCACTCGTCTTTTACTGCAGTATAGTATCAATTAGGAGAACACGTGACTGCTTTCCACATATCTGGTTTAACTCTACCCAGGAATAGCAGAGGTTGCAAATAATTCTATAGATATTGAATTGCATAGTGAACACGTCAGACCACCTTATTTGATGTTCAGTTCAGCGTTGGTCTGATCACACACTGATTTTCTTATATTTACAGGTTTAGCTACACACCCTACAGTCTGATTGTAGAACATCCTTTGGATCGACTGTTCTTGTTTTTTAATATAAGTCTGTCTGCCTGGTTGGATGTAAATTGAATGGATTGTTTATGTAGGCCCTCAGAATGTTAGTTTAAGAAAAGGGGGTAGATGGGGAAAGGGAAATCGCAAGTTTTAACTATTAGTAGGAACATATATATTTGCTACTACCTCAGACCTATCATCAAATGATGACTATATTGCCGTAACCTATGTATCATTAGTAATAAATGGTGAGAAACAAAAAAAGAGGGAAGGGACCAAGGTTGGGGGAAAGGACGGGGAAGGGTAGCGGTCTCAGGGGAGATCAAAGAGAAAAGGGGTTACTATTGGCAATAGTGTAAATGATCTGAAATCATATTTGATACAAAAAATATATTTATTAATATTTAGGTATCAAGACATAGTTAGTACAAAAAGGGGAAGAGGGAAATTAAGTCTTTAAAAAGACATGTAGAACTTCTGAAATTTATTTCTGACCATGAACATGAATTTACAAACAAGACGCACAATTAACAACACAAAGACACAACACTAGTCCGGACCGAAAGAGCTCTGTTATCAATATCACAAGATTATTCTCAACAATGGAGGATTTAATTTCGGTGGATTTGATAATATAAATATTAAGAGTGTGATCAGGGAGAACAATGTATCACCTGACTTCCAATCGAATAGTACCGAATTGGTATAGTATCTGGTAACAGAGCTCAATGTGTAAAAAGATATATATCAGAATGTTGTACACAAATTGTACAAATAGGTTGTAAGGTTTATTGCCAGTTTAGGGTGCAAACGCACCCATTGCTTTATTTTATTAAAGCTTGCCATACATGGATCAAAATTTGGTCTGGTTAAACAGGGACCAGCCAAGATTCGATTCATGTTTTCGGCCAGCTGTTTGTACCCAAGTCGATCTATTAGTCGACTTGCGTACAACCAGCCTGTCAGACTTTTTACATGTGATAAGCCACTAGCAGTAATCATTGTGTTCTGCCTGCCTGAAAGGCTCCCTGCACCCTCTGCCGGATGAATACAATAGTGCTGCAGGAGGCATTCCCCCATCAATACTGACTGTGTTGATGGGGAATCACCTGTGGTGGAAGGAAATAAAATCAAATCATCTATGGGCTGCTTTAGTCCCCTTTCACCCTGACACGTTTTTCAGGCAGTTTAGCCTTTAATCCTTTTTCGGCTGCTAACGGGGGTTAAAACCGCACAGCTAGCGCCCGAATATCGCGGTAAAAACTAGGGTATAGCGGCGCTAAAAAATAACGCTGCTATATGGCCAGCGCACCTGCTCCACCTAGTGTGAAAGGGGCCTTAGGGTCAGTCCAATAAATGCTTCAAGTAAAACTAAACATTGGTTAAAAAAAAATAAAAACGATTCAAGTATTTATTCTTAAAGTGTTTCTAAAGGCAGAATTTTTTAAAATTTTAATGTATTACCTGCATTAAAGTAACAAATGTCCCTGTGGTAGTTGCACCCCCCCTCACCTCCCCTTGTACTTAATTGAGTCTTATCACGATCCAGCCCTGTGCCCATCTCCAGCTGCACTGGTTTCTCTTTCTTTCTCCAGGACACAGGACACAGGGGCAGCTGCCGTAGCCATTGGCTCCTGCCGCTGTCAATCAGCGGAGAGGGAGTGAGGTGTGGCCGATCCACGCTGCGTGTGTCTATGGACACACACAGTCCTGCTGGGGAGGGAACCTGCTCATGTGCCCCAATATAACGTGGCTTGCTATGGTGGTGCATCCTAAAGCGAAAGAGGAGCTGAGAGCACCAGCAAGGGGCTCCAGAAGAGGAGGTTCAGGGCTACTCTGTGCAATGCCATTGCAATATTGTTGCACAGAGCAGGTAAGTATAACCTCTTTTTTTTTTGTGCGTGTGAAAGATAAAAAAGAGCCTCACTTAAAAAAAAAACATTTTTTAAGGGATTCGGAACAAATCTAATTGTACTGATTTTGAATGTTTACTTGTGCCATAAAAGTCCATATCTAGTGTGTAGTCTGTTCTTCCTAATCATTTTACCCGTTTGACTGCATAGGAAAGGTCACCATAGCCTGTAAGTCCTAAACCTCCCCATATCTCTAACTTTTCCTTGAATCCAAATACCTTCCTGTTTTCTTCTAGATGACCTTTTCCTTATCTTTCCCTCTGAACTCTTATAATCGTTTGACTCTGGCTTCGATTTTTATACATGTAGAAACAAAGGGTGCTACAAGAACTTTGGGAGTGTCCAAATGACAGACGTGATCTTTTACTTAACTCCCCATCCTTTTCTATGACTTTGCATGTAGAACTCAACTGCATTTGTTTTATTTATTTATTTATTTATTTATTGTCTGGTAATCCTGCAAATAACACTTTTCCTGGGGGGAGATTTTCTGCTATTTCCTGAAAAAGGTAAACTTAGCTTTTCATGCAGTGGCGGTGCGTCCAAAAAGGGCGCAGGAGCGCCGCCCCCTCTCTCTCCTGCACCGCCACTGATCAACAATACATAGATTCATGCAGAGAAAAGATAACCGCTCAGATGTAATCAAGGAGCCTCCTCACTGAATCCAAACCACGGGTGCCGGCAATGCAGTAATGATGCACTCCAAAAAAAAAAATCCATTTATTAAAATAGATCACAAAAGATACATGCCACAACAAAAATCAGAACAAAACTAATGTCTTTCGCACTGTAGCTCAGTGCTTAGACTAAGCACTGAGCTACACTGCGAAACACGTTAGCTTTTGTTCTAATTTTTGCTGTGGCATGTATCTTTTGTAATCTATTTTAATAAAAGGAACATTTTTTTGGAGTGCGGCTGTCCAAGTTCCCTTTCATATTTTTGTAACATAGATTCATGCATTGCATGAATCCATGTATTGTTGCTGCCGCCCGTTATTCAGATGGCCGCCCCCCCCTTGTGAGCGCCGGCCATCTGAATAACAGCAGCTGGTTGGCTTTGGAAGTGTCTATCAGAGCCAGCGGCTGTAATCGGCTTCCAAATAGTTAACCAGGGGACGCACGGGGGGGTGCATTCCCTGGTTAACACTGACAAGCGTCTCAGCCAATCAGGTTCACCGGTTCTGGTTACTGGTAATCGAGGGACGGTGGAAGGAGGATGACTGACCCCAGAAAGGTAAGTGGCGGGCGGGGGGCAATCTGGCAGCATTTTAAAAAACACAGTGGCGACAATTGATGGGCACAGTGGTGACAATTGATGGGCACAGTGATGACAATTGATGGCACAGTGGTAACAATTGATGGCACAGTGGCTGCGTTTGGCATGGCATAGTGGCTGTGTTTGGCATGGCACAGTGGCGACAATTGATAGCACAGTGGCTGTGTTTGGCATGGCACAGTGGCTGCGTTTGAAGGCACAGTGGCTGCGTTTGGCATGGCACAGTGGCGACAATTGATGGCACAGTGGCCACTGCTTTCATGAACCCAATCCTTACTTTGGCCAACATAATGAGATGGGCTTTTGGCCAGAGGTTATTCTGTTAAAAATCAACATCTATGGGTCATGGACTCCAGTTACCAGGATAACTATTGCCGTGTACACACGATCAGGCTTTTGCCCGACCAAATCACATCGGAATTCCGATGGAATTCCATCGGAAAAAATACATGTTCTATATCTAAACCTGCGATGGAATTCATTGGAATTTCTGATGGGAAAAAAAACTCTGATGGGGCTTCACACAATGGAAAAAGTTTGTTCGTGTGTACGGGGGATTAGGTTTCTACCTATAGCATTTCTTAGCAGTCAGGTGATTGATTGAACTTGTTGCCGTCACTTGTTCTTTAGGTAATTATTAGAGATTTTACTGTCAGTTTTATCATGGCTCACTTGTCAAAATCCCTCTCACCTTAGCCCAAACAATACCAAAGTCTTTTTAGCCGCGCCTTTCAATAGCTTAACCCTTGTGATGTACAGTGCCCTATTTTGACATAAGTGAAAATAACAGTTCTCACACCTTGTCCAAACAGAGACATGGGAAGTCTGTTACATCTATGCGGCTTAGTTTTATCCCGCCATCGTCTTTTCCTAAAAATATAAACATCCGCCACAGTAAAAATGTGTGAATGTAGATCTCATTTACTTTATTAAAATATATCTAAAGAAAAAAAGTATTTTTCTCTTATTTTGGCTAGCATAGGGAAAGGTTAAAACTAGTCAGGTTTTTATTTTCATCATCTGTGTCTCATTCAGGAGATTTCTCTTCACTTCTTGTCCTGCAGACACAACAGGACATGAGAGAAGCTCTCTTCAAGGTGAGGGGATTTCCCTCTCAAGCCTTGTATACACGATCGGTTTTCCCAGCAGGAAAACTGCCAGGGGAGCATTTGGCCGGGAATCCCGATGAGAAAATAGAGAACCTGGCTCGTCACTGACATCACTGCGTTCTTGCCATTTAAAAGAATGGCGGTTCTTTTGAATGGCCATCTGTATGCACGGCTTGTCAAACTCTGCTTCGAATACAGCTCAACTCAAATGCATGCTTTTGTGTGCAAAAGCACAAAGCTACATTTTGCCTGCAGTGTAAACTCCTTTTAGTGAAACCTGCTGGGTGCAAAGGAATGCAAAGCAGGTCAAACGCGGCCTCAGTACTTTAAACAAGTGGTCATCAACCCTGTCCTCAGGGCCCACTAACAGACCAGGTTTTATGTATTACCTTGGGGAGATGCAGACTAGAATACTGAAATCACTGAGCAGCAAATGATATCACCTGTCATGTATTTCAGGTATCTTGCAAACCTGGCCTGTTAGTGGGCCCTGAGGACAGGTTTGATGACCACTGCTAAACCACACTGTGCCATTGAACCTAATGGGAGCCTGATGACCTGTATTGGACATGCGTTTGAAACTTCGTCAGAAGATAATTATTTTGGAGGGGAGCTAGTGCTGACCGCCATTAGAAAATGCTGTTTTGTGGAGCCTCTGAATTAAAATTTGAATCCCTGACCAGGAGCAAGTTAGCATATAAGGAAAAATTTAAGTCAGAAGTCTTTATCTGTTTACTTGTCCGAGGTCATTGACTCAAACTATCAAAGCCAGAGGGTCAAAATGAAAGCCAGAAAAGTAGTGATTTCCGAAGTAGAGGTCAGGCATTCCATTGCAACATGTTGAGAAAAAAATAATAATTTGCTTCTGGATCTTGGTGGTGTGTGCTCTCAGATGCTAGACACCTGATGCAAAATTGGAAGGTTATGCAGGAGAAAAAGGCATTATGATTTAGTTTGGGGTTAGGTTATACTAAGTACAAAGTGGACCAAAGACAGAAATTGTGGGTGTCACTCTGACTCTAAAGGATCCTAATCTGTAAACCATCTGCTGTAAATTTGGGCTAGCACAGAGCTTGTCCCAGCTCCATTCATCAGTGTATGGGGAAGAAGATGTCTTGTAAGCTGCAAGCCTCAGCCCGGGCTCCAACCAGGACCTGGTTGGAGGCACCCTCTTCATAAAATCCCCATGATTAAAGGGGTTGTAAAGGTTCCTTTTTTTTTAAATTACAATCATGTCATACTTACCTCCACAGTGCAGCTCGTTTTGCAGAGTGACCCAGATCCTCGTCTTCTGGGGTCCCTCGGCGGCTGCCTCTGCTCCTCCATGCTAACCCCCTTATGTGAAGCGCTCTCCCAAGGGGGTTAGCTTGCAGGCGCGCTCCTGTGATACAGTTGGTGGCCATAGCCCCCCGGCGTGCCACGTCATTGATTTGGTTGACAGTAGCGGGAGCCAATGGCTGTGCATCTATCAATTATCCAATGAATGAGCCCAGAAGCCAGCACCAGGGCCGGCCTTTGGGGTGTGCGAGCTGTGCGGCCGCACAGGGCGCCATGGGAAACAGGGGCGCTGTGCGGCCATCACAGCTCGCAGAATGTGAGTCGCAGTCAGTTACTCACATGATCTAATGGGACCCAATGGTACCAATGTACCAGGCGGCACTTTTGGGGGGTGGCAAATTGCACAATGTCTTGGCGGCGAGGGGTGAAGATGGGGGGGCGCCACAGGATTAGCTCGCACAGGGCGCCTGAACACCTAGGGCCGGCCCTGGCCAGCACATTCACGACTCAGGACTTTAGGAGTCTCAGGTAAGTAAATAAACGGGGGGGGGGGGGGGGTTGGCACTAAACGTAAGGTGAAAAAACATGTACCTTTACAACCCTTTTAAGCTCAACACATTTGGGGCACGGTCTGTTTGGAGCCTAAGCTGAGGATGTTACGCCCTCTCATACAGGGCTTAAAGCAATATGGAATGTTAAACTACAGTGCCTTTAAAATTTCAAGGGGTATGAATATTTTTTCAACATTGTGCCATGATACAACCAAAACTGTGAACGTGTTAGAATTATGTGCCACTTTTTGTTGGTCTATCACATAAAATCCTAATAAAATATATTTACTTTTTTTGTTGTAACAGGACAAAATGTGAAAAGTTTCAAGGGGTATGAATACTTTTTTAAGGCACTGTAGCTGTTGCCATGAGGTGTACGCTGGTGGCACGTTTCTCATTTAATCACAATGTCGCTGGAGGCTGAGCAGGGTGGGAGCAGGGTGGGAAAGGTTGTCCCAAATTCGGAGAAAAAAAATAAGCATGTAATTTTTTTTTTTTTTTAGTTCACAGGTTTTTATGACAACTTTATGACAGTGTTCTGATCTTTACCTTCCAAATGCCATTTACTGCTTCTGTAACTGGTGTTCTCTGTGTTTCCAAGTATGGAGGAACATGTAACCTCCTCCCAGCTTGCTGTACTGAATGGCTAATTGCCAGGTTCTAAACACTGTCATGTGATCAGAGGATGACATTATCAACCCCCTGTGTAAGCCTTGTTACCTTCCAACATGGCTTACATATGGTTAGGGCTTATTTCTCTAATGAAAGAGTTCCTATTAGGGTTGTCCCGATACCGATACTAGTATTTGTACTCGGGCAAATGCTCTAATGCTTCACCCGATACCTGGGCTGCCCCCCCCTCGTCTTTAGTGAAATCAGCAGTGATCGGTGCTTATAACTCATACACGATCACCGCTGACTGTGCCCGTATCCTCTTTCAGTCCCCCTCCGTTCTGATGCTGTCCCTCTTCGCGCTGCCGCCCCCCCTCCGTTCATCCTACGTGGTGCTTTTTGTCCCCCTATCTTCTCCTCCATGTCCCCCTCTCTTCTCCTCTGTGTCCCCCTCTCTTCTCCTCCGTGTCCCCCTCTCTTCTGCCCTGTGTCCCCCTCTCTTCTGCCCTGTGTCCCCCTCTCTTCTGCCCTGTGTCCCCCTCTCTCTCTGTGTCCCCTCTCTTCTGCCTGTGTCCCCCTCTCTCTGCTCTGTGTCCCCCTCTCTTCTCTGTGTCCCCCTCTCTTCTGCTCCGTGTCCCCCTCTCTTCTGCTCCGTGTCCCCCTCTCTTCTCCTCCGTGTCCCCCTCTCTTCTCCTCCGTGTCCCCCTCCGTTCTGCTGTCCCCCTCTCTTCTCCCCTTCGTGCTGCTCCGTGTCCCCCTCTCTTCTCCGTGTCCCCCTTCATGCTGCTGTCCCCCTCTCTTCACCCCATCCATGCTGCTGTCCCCCTTTCTTCACCCCATCCATGCTGCTGTCCCCCTCTTCTCCCCCTCTGTGCTTCTGTCCCCCCTCTCTTCTCCCCTTTTGTGCTGCTGTCCCCCTCTGTGCTGCTGTCCCCCTCCATCTGTCAGGATGGAGAGCAGAGGTAGGAGCCGGCTCCTTACTGTTCGGAATGTACAGAGTGAGTGATCACTGACTCTGTCCATTCACATAACTGAAACATTGTAAACTGTGTTTACAATTTTTCAGTTTATGAATAGAGTGGAGCCGCTGTCTTCTCTCCATTCATTTTCAGCGCAGCTGAGGCTGCATAGAAAGGGACTGGGGAATCTGTGTCCCTAGTCCCTTTCTCTGTCTCAAAGGGGAGATGTCAGAGGTCTGTTAAGACTCCTGACATTTCACCAAAGCCCCCCAACAGGGCTGATAAAAAATAAATAAAGAATTGCAATAAATAATAAAAATAATAATTGTAAAAAATAAAATAAACACTATCCACTCCTCCCCCCAATTAAAAAAAAAGTAAAAATAAAAAAGAAAGGGGAAAAAAAACTACTGACACATGAGATAAAAAAAAAGTATCGGTAAACGGTATCAGCGAGTACTTAAAAAAAAGGATCGACTTGTACTCGGTCTTAAAAAAGGCGTATCAGGACAACCCTAGTTCCTATGAAGCCGTACTACAGCCAAAAACATTTTCTTGAGTAGAAAAGTTACTATTCTTCCCTTTTAAAAAAGAAAAAACCTCCTGTCCCCATTTCATTTATGGGCTGGGTTTGACGGAGCAGAAAATCAAATTGAAGTACAGTTGCCTAAGACAGCAACAGAGAGAACCTCCAGGGTCGTGTCGGAACTACAGAGGCCAAACCCATTATCAGCAATGTCCAATTTATTTCAAGACGCTTGCTCTACAGCTGGTTGGAGCGTTTCAGTGCTCCATCTTTGCCCCCTTTGTACAGTAGTACCTGATGCGTTGTTTTGGGCACGGTAATGAGCTGTGGTACAAACACATAAACCTTTGTGTTTCAGTTAGAAATAATAATATCCATGCAGTTCACAATCTGCAACCTTACTTATGTTCTTGGCTTCCTTAAAGTCGATGGAGACAGTGGGTTAACTCCGGTGGGAACTGGACCCTCTGCTGTGTCTTCTCCATAACAAAGAAATCAAACAACTTGACTAGAGCTGCCTCATTATTGCTGGGAGCATATCCGCAGGCTACACAGGTCCAGAGTCTGATGTTTAACCTTTCATGGTTAGCAGCTCCTCTTCTCAGGGGGAAACAATATTAATAAGTCCTGCTGCTTCCAGTTTACCAATTTAATGTTGGCTTTGCTTTTATTTCTCACAATGGAAGTTGCTTATCATTGATTACATTTGCTCATATTTTATAAAGTTTCTCACCGAAAAAAAATCAATTTACCCTATTAAAAAAATCACTTTATTTCAGTGCTGGCTTTACAAAAAAAGGTCGTTTTCAACTGGTTGTTGTCAGAATTAACCATTAAAGACCCGGACCAAAATGCAGGTAAAGGACGTTGCCCCTTTTTGCGATTCGGCACTGCTTCGTTTTAACTGACAATTGCGTGGTCGTGCGACGTGGCTCCCAAACAAAATTGGCGTCCTTTTTTTCCCACAAATAGAGCTTTCTTTTGGTGGTATTTGATCACCTCTGCGGTTTTTATTTTTTGCGCTATTAACAAAAGTAGAGCGACAATTTAAAAAAAAAATCAATATTTTTTACTTTTTGCTATAATAAATATCCCCCAAAAATATATAAAAAAACATTTTTTTTCCTCAGTTTAGGCCGATACGTATTCTTCTACGTATTTTTGGTAAAAAAAATCGCAATAAGCGTTTATCAGTTGGTTTTCGCAAAATTTATAGCGTTTACAAAATAAGGGATAGTTTTATTGCATTTTTATAAAAAAAAATTTTTTACTACTAATAGCGGCGATCAGCGATTTTTTTTTTCGTGACTGCGACAATATGGCGGACACTTCAGACAATTTTGACACATTTTTGGGACAATTGTCATTTTCACAGCAAAAAATGCATTTAAATTGCATTGTTTACTGTGGAAATGACACCTGCAGTTTGGGAGTTAATCACAGGTGGCGCTGTAGGGGATGTGTGACCTAATGTGTTTGTTTACAACTGTAGGGGGTGTGGCTGTAGGTGTGACGTCATCGATCGCGTCCCCCTATTACAGGGATGACGCGATCGATGCTGCGGCCACAGAGAAGCACGGGGAAGCCGTGTGTACACACGGCTCTCCCCGTTCTTCCACTCCAGGGATGGATCGCCGCACTCCAGCGGCGATCGGGTCCGCAAATCCCGCGGTCCCGGAGCTTCGGACCGGGTCGCGGGCGCGCTGCCCGCGACCCACGGCTGGGTACTAAAATCAACGTATATATACGTTGATGTGCCCAGCCGTGCCATTCTGCCGACGTAAATGTGCAGTAGGCGGTCCTTAAGTGGTTAAAGTGATACTAAACACTTGTTTATTATTTTTAAAGAAGATTTTATTTTTATTTTTTACCTGCTCTGTGTAGTGGATTTGCACTGAGCAGCCCCATTCCTCCTCTTCTCAGGTCCCTCGCTGGCACTCCTGGCCCCTCCTTCCTGTTAAATGGCCCTTAAAGGGTAATTTTTTATTTTGATAAATAACAAACATATCATACTTGCCTCCACTGTGCAGCTTGCGGGCGCACTCCCGAGTCCAGACTTTGTGTCCACAGACATGAATGTCGGACTTGGTCCCTCCACCCCTGGCGCCCGCGTCATTGGATTTGATTGACAGCGGCGGGAGCCAATGGCTGCGCTGCTATCAATCTATCCAATCAAGAGTCAGGATCCTGTGGAGAGAGGAGCAATGTGTCCCCGCCGAAAGAGATGAAGGAGCTCAGGTAAGTAAAAGAGGGGGGTTGAGGGGGCTGGGGGCTGGTGACTGACAGGTTTTTTTTCACCTTAATGCTTAGAATGCTTTGGGGTAGGTGATCTCCCTCTACCCCAAAGCTCAAGGTGATTTTTCCTATCCCAAAGCACAAGGGTAATCTTCCCTACCCCAAAGCACAAGGGTGATCTCTCCCCCTACCCCAAAGCACAAGGGTGATCTCCCCTACCCCAAAGCACAAGGGTGATTTCCCCTTCCCCAAAGCACAAGGGTCATCTCCCCTATCCCAAAGCACAAGGGTGATCTTCCCTATCCCAAAGCACAAGGGTGATCTCCCCTATCCCAAAGCACAAGGGTCATCTCCCCTATCCCAAAGCACAAGGGTCATCTCCCCTATCCCAAAGCACAAGGGTCATCTCCCCTACCCCAAAGCACAAGGGTGATCTCCCCTACCCCAAAGCACAAGGGTGATCTCCCCTACCCCAAAGCACAAGGGTGATCTCCCCTACCCCAAAGCACAAGGGTGATCTCCCCTACCCCAAAGCACAAGGGTGATCTCCCCTACCACAAAGCTCAAGGGTGATCTCCCCTACCCCAAAGCACAAGGGTGATCTCCCCTACCCCAAAGCACAAGGGTGATCTCCCCTACCCCAAAGCTCAAGGGTGATCTCCCCTACCCCAAAGCTCAAGGGTGATCTCCCCTACCCCAAAGCACAATGGTGATCTCCCCTACCCCTGCTTCAGCTTTGGTAGGCCCCACTGACTTTATATAGACTGGACGTTTCATATTCACCTTCCATCAACTCCTATTCAGCACTGCCTGTGTACATAGAAACTATCGAGAGCCTGTCTGTCATCCTTCTACTTTAACTAAAAGGAAAAAAAATGTTTCTTTATTGTTTCCAGTCACCTGTACTAATAAATGTGTTTGGGAAATCATGCACTGCCGTGTCTATCGTCCATACTAATTGTGATGGTTTCCAGGCTCTGCCAGCAGCATAATCCCATATAAAAGATATTATTATTGCTCTCTGTTTCCTTGATATTATTCGATTACAGTCTGTTTGTGGTCTGCTGATCAATTGCAGTGTCGTTACCGGATGTAATTCTTGTATTACCCATTCTGCTGATAAAGATGCAGCTTGTATGTCCGCTACTGTTTTTCACAGTTGCCATTTTTAAATTTAATGAAATGATTTAAATATATAGGTATATATGTTCATATATTTCATTTTGATGATACTTTATTTAGAATAAGTGTGAATGAATGAATGAATGAATGAATGAAGAACTTGTATAGCGCAGCACATGCGAAGTAAATCGCCTCTGGGCGCTTGTTGTTCCTGTCTCCTTTGAGATCAAAAGAGATGAGTCTTAATCTTTCTCCTGAAGACTAAGTAGTTCTCCTCCAGTCTAACGCTGACTGGTAAGGCGTTCCATAGTCTGGGACCTTGGACAGCGAATCTCCTGTCTCCTTTGGACTTGTATCTGGCTTTCGGTATCTGAAGCCGATTTTGATTGTTGGATCGTAGAATACGATTGGGATTGTACATTTTTAATTTTTCGCATAGATAATGGGAGCATTCCCATGGATACATCTATGCGTTAGACAGAGTGCTTTAAAGGTGATTCTGTCATTGACTGGTAGCCAGTGAAGGGATCTCAACGAAGTGAGATTGATTCCCAGGGTTTTTTCCCAGTCACAAGTCTGGCGGCCGTATTTTGAACGACTTGAAGACGAGCGATTTGGTACTTGGGGAGTCCGAGGTAAAGGGCATTTGCATAGTCCAATCTGGAGTTTACAATCGCTCCCACCACGACCGCTATGTCTTTCTTCGGAATAAAAGGCGTGAGTCTGCGTAGTAGGCGCAGCAGATAGTGAGATCCGCTGACTACTGACCCTATTTGTGCTTTCATTGTCATGTCGGAGTCAAAGATGACCCCAAGACTTTTGACTTTGGCGCTAGGGGTGATGACTTTGCCCAGAATGGGCGGGGGGATCCAGGTTGTTATCGATTGATTCCTACGCTTGGCGTGAAACAGAAGAAGTTCTGTTTTCGCTCCGTTGAGTTTGAGATAACTCTTTGTCATCCAATCCTCTATCAAAGAGAGGCATGTCTCTAGATCAAGGTGGTGATCCTTTTTATTGCTAATGCGGAAGTACAGTTGCGTGTCGTCTGCGTAAGAGTGATATAGCAGTTTTTGGCCCGTTATCGCTTTACACCAGGCGTCCATTCTTTTTAATGTCCCTTAGGGTCACTGTACACGATTGGTTAAACCCATAAGTGCTTTTTTTTACCACTACTATTCCTTTATATCGGCTTTTGTAATTTACAAATGCAGCAATTTGGAAATCAGATGAAAGGTTTAGTGCTGGGAAACACTTTTTGATGGATAAAAAGTGCATTTTATAGACATCAATATAGATCAGACCAAAATGAGGGACAAATGAGGAGGAATGAGGGACAAAGGGACATTGCTCCAAATCAGGGACAGTCCCTTGAAATCAGGGACAGTTGGGAGCTATGAATTTGTTGTTTCTAACTAGCTGTGTACATCAAGAGTAGATTTTGATCCTCCGATCTATTTGCTGATTAAAACCAATAGGATCTATTCTGGTATATTGGTAGCATGAGATCATGTGATCATGTAGGCTGCCTAGGTTTTGAGCTGGACAGTTAAAGTTTTATCCATTTTCATCAAAATAATTGTGATTTGCTAGCATGTGACCTAAAGATTCATATGCAATGTGGATATTAGGAGACTGGTTATATTGTTATCAAACAACCCTGAATGATGCGAAAAAATTTGCAAGCTGGCCCGTATTGTCCAGAGTTAACATTTTGTATGTTTGTCTATTTGCATGCCCTAATCTTATAGTGTTCAGAATAACAATTATTTAATGTCATAAATATAATTTGTTTGGTAGTCCTTCATACTTCTCCTCCTCATTAGCCCTAATAACTCGCCAATTTGCAAGTACTCAACCAAAAAAACCGGCTGTAAGCGCCC
>CM056058.1:100025464-100055464 GCA_029574335.1 Rana kukunoris | reverse complement strand
CATCTTTCACTGTCTCTCAATATCCTGTGACTTCCTTTCAGTGCTTTTGGCTATTGTCTGCTCTCTGCTAGACCCTTTGTGTTCTCCTTTGCCTGGTTGCTGTTCTGCTGAGTGCTTTGTGCCTTTTTATTGGCAGAAGGTTGGAGATCCGTACCGGCCACAAAAGCTTTTTCAAGGTACTGCTTATGATGTCGGGAGATCAGGCACCTCTAGCATCCATTTCCAAAAAAAAGTTTGATAGGTGCTGTCGGCAGACGGTTTTCTATGAAATACATCTATTTATTATGTGTCATTATATGATATATATTTATGTGTGCCTCATAGAAATGCTTACCTTAAAGCTGTTGCATAGGGGTCAATTCACAAAGAGAAACGTTATTGGTTTTCTTCAGGTGTTGAATTAGCACTCCTTATTTAACACTAGCAAACATGGTATTCACGAAAGCTATAATCGTTATTTAACATAGTCGTTATGGTTTTCAACTGACTCTTTATCCAAACGTTATGCTAACTACTCAGACGTTATTATTAAGATTCGGGACGTTAAAATAACTCTTAAGATCGTTAAATAATGCTGGAGAGATGCATTCTGGGAGCAGAAGGGGAGGAGAACAGCTGCATGTGGAAAAGAGCAGATACAGAGAGAGAGAGAGACACAAGCAATACACATGGAGATTGAGCATGTGATGTGCAAAACTTCTAGTGTGTGTTTTTCTAAAGCCATGTGTATTTCCTCATACAGAGAATAAATCATGGGAGATGATAATCGGAATTTAGCTATCACCTGGGTTTCAGAAAAGTCATCCAAAATAGTATGTGAAGGGAATACACGTTTATAAATCTGAACAACATTCTAACACATTCTTCTTCGCCTCTGGATAATTTTGAGTTCAAATAGAGCACGATTGGTTCTATCTTGCCCAACACTACACTACACTACAAAAATCCCCAAAAGCTTCCTCTAACAACAAAATATCGCCTGGGAAATGTCATAACGCCACCCTGAGGGAGGTGTTAATTTAACGATTGCTTAACGATTGATAACTGTCAAAAAAATCTTTGTGAATTGCACTTCTGTACATATTTAACGATTTGACTCTTTAAAATAACGATTTGACTCTTTAAAATAACGATTTGACTCTTTAAAATAACGATTTGACTCTTTAAAATAACGATTTGACTCTTTAAAATAACGATTTGACTCTTTAAAATAACGATTTGACTCTTTAAAATAACGATTTGACTCTTTAAAATAACGATTTGACTCTTTAAAATAACGATTTGACTCTTTAAAATAACGATTTGACTCTTTAAAATAACGATTTGACTCTTTAAAATAACGATTTGACTCTTTAAAATAACGATTTGACTCTTTAAAATAACGATTTGACTCTTTAAAATAACGATTTGACTCTTTAATAAGGATCCACACCTTAAAATATAGTTTCTGTGTAGGGAAACGTTATTTGATGATTTGTCAGAGCGTTAAATCGTTTAGTGAATTGAACTAGCTTCAATAACGTGCAAAATCTTTAAAATAACACTCGCAATCTGAAAATAAAGCTTTGTGAATTGACCCCATAGTCTTTTTTGGAACTTTTACCTACAGGTAAGCCTATAATAAGGCTTACCTGTAGGTACATTTTTTTTTTTTTTTTTATAGTTTAGGAGATATTCCCCTTGCAATGAGCCGCTGACTGCAGCGGCGCATTCGCACCAGGGATTCTCGGCTCAAGGCCCGGCAGACGCCGAACCTTGCCGGAAAGAAGTCTCCCGCGCGCATGTGATGACAGTGACAACATTGCGGCTCCAACCACTCACAGCGCTGGAGCCGCGATACCCAGAAGACACGCCGAGGCAACATGTCATCTCCCTCGGCAAGGAACAGGTGAGTTACCCACTTCTCGTTCTAAGGTAAGTATTTCATAATGAGCTAGTATGCGGCAGTGACACCACAATGTGAGGGATGTAGCGACGGCAGGTGAGTGGATTCCCGCTAACGGGCACTGCCATCATGGATCTGAAATGACAGGTGCTTTTTAAATGTAAGGACTTATTCTTGCTGGTAGTTAGAATCTTTAATATTTGCAAACAAAATGAAGGTTTCCTATTTAGAATAATAAGCTGTCAGGTTAGTAAAACGGAGATATCGGAACCAATTCAATCATACAGTTTGTAATGTACATAGAACTGGAAAACAATGAAATAAATGAATATTACTGAATTTTGTTATATCTCATGGTTACTGTGAAATTGTGTGACTGCATCAATGCAGTGCATGTCTCAGCTTGCAGAGCTTGGATTCATTGAATGAGTTTACCATTTACCGTTTCATGCTGAATAAACAAAATTATTAATGTATCTTAAATAGAAAACTATCTTTTTAAATAGATCGATTTTTACTCCAAAAGCATTTTATTAAAGTTTGATAAGCAAAAAAAAATCTGATTTAAATAAAAAAAAAACTGATTTTCTTTTTTCATTGCCTTTTAGTTAATAACATGGCAGATGAGTGCCTCTTGCATTACATCAGATCAGTTTGTTATGCAGCATGTCACTTGTCTTATGGCTGTGAGAAGGCCAGAGAACAGTTGCATGTATACTCACACGTGGCACAAACAATCTCAAAGGCCGTGTGTGTGAGGTTTGTTTACCTCTCACAAACAGTTGTGGCTGTTGGCTGGTCTAACAGCTCTATTTATTGTGTGGCAGCTTCTTGTCCGGTCAGCGTGAGCTCTTCCCAGCTCTCCTGTCTGGTTACTTGGAAAATGTTGTTGTTCGTTTTTTTTTTTTTTCTTTTGTGCTGCTCACAAATCCGGGAGCCTAGGCATTTTGTCTTGTGATTCTTGCTGGATAGAAGGATCGGGTTTCAAATTGCTTGAACCTTCTTTTTTTTTTTTTTGCAGTGCAGGCTCATCTTGGTGTGCTTTAACCACTTAAGCCCCAGGCCATTTTGTTGCTAAATGACTGGGCCACTTTTTGAAAAATGGCACTGCGTCGCTTTAAAATTGATGTCCTTTTTTTCCTACAGATAGAGCTTTGTTTTGGTGGTATCTGATCACCTCAGCAGTTAAATTTTTTTTTTTTCGCTAAAACCAAAAATAGAGCGACAATTTTTTTTCCCTCGGTTTAGGCTGATACGTATTCTTCTACATATTTTTGGTTAAAAAAAAATCGCAATAGGCGTTTGGTTTGCGCAAAATTTATAGTGTCTACAAAATAGAGGGTTGTTTTATATCATTTTTATTAATATTTAAAAAAAAATTACTAGTAATGGCGGCGATCTGTGATTTTTTTAATTTTTTTTTGTCTTATGACTGCAACATTATGGCGGACACTTTTGGGACCATTGTCATTTTTACAGCGAACAGTGCTATAAAAATGCACTGGTTACTGTGGAAATGACACTGGCAGTGAAGGGGTTAACCACTAGGTGGCACTGCAGGAGTTAGGCCCCTTTCACATGAGCGGACCATTCGTCCGCTTATTACAAGTCCGTTTACGGACTTGTAATGGGCCCCTATGGGATCGCGTCCGTCTGGATCCGTTTTTCGGACGGAAGAAAACCCTATTTTTCTTCCGTCCGGCGGATCGGATCGGATGCAAACGGACAGGCGGTTCGTTTTCATCCGATTCCCCATAGGGGATAGCGGAGGAGAGACAGGGCGGTCACACAGACACACACGGAGCGGACCGAAAAACGGACCACTCTGTGTGAAAGAGGCCTTAAGAGTTTTTCCTAAGGAGTGATTATTACAGTAGGGGGGCGTGGCTTGCCATGACACATCACTGATCGTGTTCCTGATGACCGTGACACTAACATCTCCCCGTTCTATCGTTCCATGAGACGATCGTGGGTATGCCCGTGGGCATGCTCATGGAGATCGCAGGATGCGCAACAACCGCTTCTTAAAGGGGACGTACAGGTACATCCTTTTGCCTGCCCGTGCCATGCTGCAGACGTATATCTGCTGACGGCAAGTGGTTAAATTGGTTACTTTGTGTATAGCTAACACCTATGATCCAAATCTTGGACTGTATATTGAGCTTTAGCTTTAAAGATCAAAGGCTAAACATTACCTTTTTAAGACCATGTTTGTAATAATGGTGTAACATAGTGCAAATTGTACCCCCCTTTTCACCCATGACGGCATACAGGGATTGTTCTTTCCCGCAGCGGCTGTCACTTTTGAAATTTGCACAGCTATACAGGGCTTCACCCACACAGCAACATTATTTACAGGGATTCCTGAATAAATACTCTGCAGGTTCTGTCTGCCAACACAAAAGAGGAACTTGTAGTTCTCAGTCAAACACAAGTACGTGGATCACTGCACTCTTAGTTTATTGACACTTCCTCCAGCTCTCTACCTGGAAGCCTGTACCTTCTTATGGACATAAAGCTGGGGGATCTGTCTGCAGGAGCCTGGCATTGCACCCACAATCCACTTATCACAGTTGCAATGCTTTTATACTTTATTCCTCGATAAAACGTTAATTTTTTTGATCGATCAAAATTCTTTTGATTGGTACTAGTGGTGCAACGGATCGTAAATGATCCGTGATCCAAACGGGTCACCATATGCGGATTGGCACACCACGCGATCCACGGAGCTCTGCTGCTGCCTCAGCCATAGGAAAGGCTGCAGCTTCGGCCTAGCTCCCAGAGCGGCGGACATCTTGGTCCACCCAGTGGCAGCCTATGTGAGCCTAGAGTGGGACGCCGACGTCATCACCCGGTCTCAACTGCCGGTGTTCGGCCGGCTTCTCTAGTAAGACTAAGCAAGCACTAATCTTCCTATACAGTAGGGGGAGATGTCTGTGGGGACTATATATGGTGGTGATCCGGAAAATGTATGTGCGTTTTAATTAATTAGTTGATTAATCGAATACGAAAATATCACATCAGTCCCTGCCCTCAAATAGCTTGCAATCTCTAAGGTCCCTAACTCGCATTCATACATACACAAAATCAAAGTATAATAGGATGATATTTGTATGTTCACATTACTCTCCAACAGAAAATTCCATCAAACATCTTAATTTTGACCAGTTTATAAAATGAAGAATTAAGAAAAGTAAACCCTGGGTTCAGACTCATTATTTTTATTAATTTATTTTAGGCACTACGTGGTTCGAGGACCCGAGAGTACCCCTTATGAAGGTGAGATGATGATTGTAATATTTTATGTTTATTTCATAGCCATAATAAGAAGTATAACAGTATAGTAGTTGGCAGCTTTCATTCTGCATCACAGTAAAAATCACTATTTAGTAATTATCTGGATCTGCCTTGGTCCGATCTAGTCCCCCTCTCTCCTGGAATTAGGGGAGGGCTCTGAACAAGTTGGGCTGGAGTGGCATGGTACCATATACTATTACCAGAATCACGATGCCATTCACTCCTTACCAGAATCTTAGGTTGCTTCTTCATTCTTCCCACTCAACTGCATCATCCTTTCCCCCGGGATTCCCAAATGAAAATACTGCAAGTCTTCTCTACACCCGTAGCACAAGGACTGAGTAGAGAATTCCAGCAGCAGGGTGGTAATGGCTAGTTGCCGTACAGTCCCGGAGCTGGGGGTACACAATGCAAGAGCCTGTGCATTGCCCCCACATCACACAGATTGCAGTAGCAATGCTTTGCAGGCCTGAAAGCAAAAATTTTATTATTGGCACATTCTGCTACATTTTTCAAAAAGGTGGAAAATTGTAATAACTCTGTGTTGCACAGACCAAAGAGAGCTGAATATCAGTTTTTCCTGATTTGATCTAGGATGGGTGCTCTTTAATGTCTTTTGATTGCTTTGATTTAATATAGAGACTTCCTTTCTTTGTGCAGCTGAGATGTTTTTGTCTTCTAATTATAGTATGTATTATCTTTCTTGCAGGTGGTTACTATCATGGGAAACTAATATTTCCAAGAGAATTCCCCTTTAAACCACCTAGTATTTATATGATCACTCCTAATGGACGGTTTAAATGCAACACACGGTAAGAATCCTTCTTTTTTTTAACATCATACTGTCAGGGGATGAGTTCAGAGAAACTGTCATAAAAGAGCTCTGGCCTGATTCTAAAATAGGGTGTTAAAATGTATATATTGCCAAAGATTTTTAATTTTTTATGAAGTAGAAAAGGATTACAAGCCGTCAGGTTTTTATTTCTAGCTGTGACTCCACAGATTCTTCTCTCTAATTGTTATTTGACCACTGTCACAGGGACAGAAAGTGAACCCCCCCAAATAAGCCTGAATTATCACCATTTTTTTTTAAAAAGCTGTGGGGGATGAGCTGATGGATGAGGTAAAGCAGTGTTAAAAGCAGGACAGGCTTCTTTTAAAAAGAAGAGTTTTCAGGGATCGTCTAAATATGGATAGATTAGGGGACAGTCGGACAGATTAGGGTAGGGAGTTTCAAAGGATGGGAGAAGCTCTGGAGAAATCCTGGAGGCGAGCATGGGAGGAGGTGACAAGGGAGCTAGAGAGCTGGAAGCCTTGGGACTAGGTTAGTGATGTAGCTGGGGGGCGAGTTGTGGATGGCTTTGTAAATTATTGTTAGTACTTTGAATTTTATTCGTTGGGTGAGTAGGAGCCAGTGGAGGGATTGGCAGAGAGGGGTGGCGGAAACTGAATGTTTGGCATTCACGATGGACTGAAGGGGGATAGTCTATGTAAATGTAGTCCAATGAGGAGAGAGTTGCAGTAGTCGAGGCGAGAGATGACCAGGGAGTGAATTAAAAGCTTTGGGGTGTCATTGGTTAAAAAGGGGCGTATCCTGGAAATGTTGCGGAGGCTAAGGCGGCATGATTTGGACAGGGATTGGATGTGGGCCTGAAAGGACAGTTCAGAGTCTAAGGTTACCCCTAGCAGCCTGGCATGTAGGGACGGACTGATAGATGTGCCATTGATCTTGATAGAGAAGTCAGGGAAAGGGGCAAGTGGGGGAGGAAATATTAAGAGCTCAGTTTTAGATTCAGTTTGAGGAAGTGGTTTGACATCCAGGCTGATATGTCTGTTAGTAAATCTGTTAGTGATGCGTGAGGAGATTGATGGGGTGAGCTGAGGGGCAGAGAGATAGATTTGGGTGTCGTCACCATATAAATGGTAGTGGAAGCCATGGGAGGCTATCAGCTGATCCAGGGAGGATGTGTAGATTGAGACTATAAGACTCCACAAGGTCAACAGATACCCAATACAACCCATTGGGAAGGTATGGATCCTTGGTGAAGGAAGAATATGTAAATATATGGATAATTATGCCTGCATAATAAAATATGATCCAACAACTCCTCCCTCTTTTGGGGTTTACTAGTAAAGCCAGCCCTGCATATCCTAAGAAGTAGGGTGAAAGCACCTCTCCTCCCAAAACTGTATGGTGTAGATGTCCCTGCAGCTTATTCCTATAAGCTGTGGGTATCTGTTGACCTTGTCAAGCAATAGGGTGTTGTCTAAGGGTTTATATGTTAATTGA
Source organism: Rana kukunoris (assembly GCA_029574335.1). NCBI lineage: Eukaryota > Metazoa > Chordata > Amphibia > Anura > Ranidae > Rana > Rana kukunoris. Next base: position 100,047,992 of record CM056058.1, on the reverse strand, counting down.
CTTGTAATAAAAGATAATTTTATACAATCATTGCCTAATGATATGCCCATAGTGTCCCCTTTTTTCTTTAAGAAATATTCTCAATCCTAACATATACTAATTGGATGTTGGCATAGTGGGCGTCTTCCCTTTCTACTGATAAATTACTGAGGCTAAACTAAGCATGCTACTATTGCAGTATAAATGTCTGAATGGATAGGGATGTGTCACATGGCATTCAAGAGGCACATACTATATCTTGCCTGGTAGTGGGAGACCGGTATATGCATATGACTGGGTGATCAGTGTACTCAACAGTGGCTGGCATGATTTGTAGGACTGTCAATACTAGCACTAGGAATGTTATATTATTACACATGGGTCAGCCAACTTACTCAGCGGTGTAATTTATTCCGCTTTGTCCGAGGCCTAATTTTTTAGGGAGCAAGACATCAAACAGGAACCTGTGACATTAAGGCCAACTTCAAATGAATGCATTTTGCTCAAGGAGAGGAACCGGATAAGAAGTGTTTGGAGCTGGAAAGGTTGATATTGTGGACCCACCATGCAGCCTGCAAGTGTAGCAGAGGTGTAAAGTCTAAGGCCGCAAACACACGGGGAGACATGTCTGCTGAAACATGTCTGACGGACCGTTTCCAGCGGACATGTCTCATCGGATTTTGGTCCGATGGTGTGTACACACCATCGGACCAAAATCCCCTCTGACTGAGGATGCGGTGACGTTGACGCCGCCACGTCACCACTCCAGGAAGTAAAATACTTCCACGCATGCGTCGAATCCATTCGAATACATTGAAATTTGTCTGCTGGAAAAACCTGTCCGCTAGGTCGTACACACGATCGGATATGTCCGCTCAAACTGGTCGGCGGACCAGTTTCAGCGGACATATCCGATCGTGTGTATGTGGCCTAAGAAGCTACTGGCAGTCTCCAGAGTTTAATAGTCAAATCTAGTTCCTATTCTTGTTTCAGGCCAAATCCCAATAAATTACAATGCAAAATGAAGGAAAAACGTTCTGGACAGCCGCACTCCAAAAATAAATTGCTTCTATTGTAAAATCAAAAAAAACACACAAAAAGCATGCCACAGCAGACGGGGTAAAAAGCTGTCGCGTTTCACACCAAATTTTAGTGCTTATTCATAGCTTGCTGCACTGCCAGCACCATTGGCTTTGGATCAGGTGAGGAGACCTTCTGATTAGTATCTTAGAGCGGTGATTCCTCTTTGAAAAAAACGCATTGGTTCTAACATTTTTGTAAAGGTAAAAGTTTTTTTCACCTTTTTATGTATTCTATGCATTAAGGTAAAAAAAACTGACCCTAATGTAAAATACCTGACCCTTCGAAAGTCCCACAAAGTGAACGCGCAGGCTTCTTGATCGGCTTCTCGGCTCATCCATTGGTTGATTGAAAGCAGCGCAGCCATCGGCTGGCGCTGCTGTCAATCACATCAATGATGCGGCGCGGGGCCGAGTGATACAGTGAGCAGCTATGGCCGCTCACAGGAGCGCATCCGAAATAACTCATCACCATGCGAGCTCACTCGCATTAAGGTGATGAGTTCATGCGAGGGGGAGCCTGAGACAGCCGCAGAGGGAACCCAGACGACATGGATCGGGCCACTCTGTACAAAACGAGCTGCACAGTGGAGGTAAGTATAACATGTTTGTTATTTAAAAAAAAAAAATCCTTTACATAACCTTTTAAATACCATGTCGGCATCCTGATGTGTTTTTATCTTGCCTTCTGCAGACTCTGCCTTTCGATCACAGACTTCCACCCAGACACATGGAATCCAGCATGGTCGGTATCAACAATCCTCACAGGTCTACTCAGCTTTATGGTGGAGAAAGGACCCACCCTGGGTAGCATAGAGACCTCAGATTTTACTGTAAGTGTGTGTGATTACAGAGTTAAAGCGGATGGTTCAGCAAAAAAAAATATTAAAAGCCAGCAGCAACAAATACTGCAGCTGCTGACTTTTTTTATATTAGGACACTTACCTGTCCTGGAGTCCAGCGGAGTCCGCAGCAGAGGACGAGCGATCGCTCGTCACCCTGCTGCTCCCCCCTCCATCCACGGTGAGGGAACCAGGAAGTGAAGCGCTGCGGCTTCACTGCCCGATTCCCTACGGCGCATGCTGATTGGCTCCCGCTGTGTGCTGGGAGCCGAGAGTTCCCAGCACACAACGGGGGGGTGACGGGATGTCGCCAAAAAACCCGACTTTTGCCCGAGACTGCGGGCCGGAAGTGGTTGCAGATACCTGTCTTTAGACAGGTATCTGCACCCCCCTGAAAGGTGTCAATTGTGACACCGGAGGGGGGGAGGGTTCCGATCAGCGGATCTTCACTTTAGGGTGGAGATCCGCTTTAAAGGGGAGTTTCACCCACAATTTCACTTTTTAAATATATATACCCCTGTAATACACAAGCTTAATGTATTCTAGTAAAGTTAGTCTGAAGGACTACAAAATAAAGGTATTTACAAGCAACAAAATAAATAAAAATTGTCCATTCTGAACACTATGAGATTAGGGCATGCAGCACAGACAAACATCAAAAAATGGGTGGAACTCCACTTTAAGATAAAGGGGATCTGTAGTTAAATAATGTTGTAGTTGTGAGGTTGGCGAAGTGTGATTTGCTCCCCTGCAACGCCCCTTGGAACCTAATGTCCATTTGTTGCTTGCAGTGACACTTGTAGGAGCTAGGCAGGGTAAAGACCCACTACCTACCAAGAAGGCTAGCTTGTTGGGGAGGCATAATCATCCAGAAGGGCAGGTTGTTTCTGCTGGTTGTCAGACAGTAGAGTTCTTTATGACTTTTTTTAGTGAGTGGCTGTGCAAAAACAATGGGCAGGATAGCCCTTAACATTTCCCCCTTTTTACATTTGTGTGTATTTTTGCACTAAAGTGGAACTTGGGAAAATCTAAAAAAATGAGGGATGGATGGATGGATGTGATATAGGCTGCCCATAATGATACATCTATTCTAAGTACCCCCTGTAACATTTTGTAGGCTGCGCTTACCAATAAATCCTGGCTCTGTTTTTCTTGGTATCCCCTAAAACATTCTGTAAATACCTGTTGAGACTACTAGTAGAACCAATAGATGGGTACTTTCACTGATGGGTTGAAACCATTTTTCTTCTGTAGTGAAATCGCTAGCGGTATCATCCTTGTTGCCGCTGTAGCTGCTTTAGATGTTGGCAGCACTGAGCCCAATCGGTGAAGTCACACTGAGCTCTGCCCACAGCCTTTTAGATAGAAGGCACATTGCTGTTTTTGCAGAAGCTCGCATAGATGACTGAAATTACTTGCAAGCAAAGCTTTGTCCCATCCAACCCTTCTAGCATTGTCTCGCAGGATGCCTGGCAAATTCAGGTAAATCGAGGGGCCTATTTTTTGGGGTCTCCTGCAAAAATATTTCAGGTTTATAAAACTCAATTGCTTCAAAAACGCCTGGTCTTTTCCCCCCATCTCCCATCCCCTTCACATTCCATGACAACACCTTTTTATTTTACTACTCATTATTTAATTTCACACCACCTGATAGTCCAAGTTCTCAGCAAACCAGTGTCCTACACACCAAATTAAGAAAAAAATAAAATAAGAAAATGCGATATTGCGGTGGACACTTCGGAGACTTTTGACACTTTGGTGGTCTCAGCCCGGCTCCCGGTGGGTGTGCTATGCAAGGTACGCCTGTGCTTAATGCGCCCACCCCACCACACTTGCACACACAAAATTGGGTTAACACGCACGCACTTTGGCCATGTGGTCTCTTAAAAAAAGAGAGGCGAAGGACCTACGGGGCTGGCTGGGTGGGCTAGGCCCCCCTCACTCCCTCATAGGGGAGTCCCTCTGCCCCGTTGGGGTCCCTATGGGCTCCCAAGTGGAGCAGGTAGGGCGGGGTGAGTGGGAGGCCCCCCCTAACACCCGGGGGCATGGAGAAGGATGGCAGATTGCCTCTGGGGGGAGGGTCTGCCTACTCCCAACTCCTGCAGTCCGGTTCCTCTCTCTCGAGTTTACGCACAAAAATACTTAACTTTTATTTTTTTTATTTTTTTTTAAGGTCATTAGTTAGCCCAATACAACCCAATATTCTGATCTAGACTTGCTTTATTTTCCTAGTTATTTTATGTAGCGTAGTCCTCGCATGTAGCCAACTCTTTATAGAAGAGTGATGGCAGAAAAAAGGCACAGTAGTCTATCGAATTATATATAAAATAATAACACAGGATTTATATAGGGGCCAACACTTTGTGCCGCGCCTTACAACCTTATCGCAGACAGTACAGTTACAATAAATTCGATACAGGAGGTATCGGAGGGCCCTCCTCGTCGGAGCTTACACTGTAAGTATAGACCAGTGTTTCTCAACTCCAGTCCTCAACTCTCAGGCCTTGTACACACGATCAGTCCATCCGATGAGAACGGTCTGAAGGACAGTTGTCCGATGAAGCTGTCTGATGTGCCTACACACCATCAGTTAAAAAAACGATCGTATCAGAACGCGGTGACGTTTACGTGTTTTGACACGACGTGCTGAAAAAAAACGAAGTTCAAGCATACATCGACTTGATTGTGAGCATGCGCAGGCTTTTAACCAATGCTTTTGCATACTAACGATCGGTTTTGACTCATCGGTCATGCTTTCATCAGTCAAATTTTAAAGCAAGTTCTTTTTTTTTTTTTTGACTGAAGGATAACTGACTGATGGGGCCCACACACGATGGGTTTGGACTGATGGAACGGACCTTCAGTCCGTTTTCATCGGTTTTGACTGATCGTGTGTACAGGGCTTTAATGCTTAACTGCTGATTGGGAGGGGGTGAGGCTTTATCAACTCTAATGTGGTTTAAGTATGGTGTGACATAAATAACTGATTGTTAAGATTGTTTCCAAATACTTTGGCGATTGAACAACTTGATTTACGGATGTTCATACATGGTTTTGAATGTTTTTTATAAACTTATTTGATATATAAAAAATATTTAGTTTTTTTAACAATGGAGCATTTTGGCCACATAAAATGCATAATTTTGCAAGATGATATATATTTTTTTTTTCTGCTTGTCTTCACAGAAACGACAACTTGCAGCACAAAGTTTAGCTTTTAACTTGAAAGATAAAGTTTTTTGTGAGCTGTTTCCAGAAGTAGTTGAGGTAAGTACCATGTGAGACCAGTGACTTAATACTTTATACGCACATCAATATTTCTAAGGCAGGCCATAGACACTGCAAATTCTTTCCCTGCAACCACTGGTTGGAGGAAAAGAAATTTGCACGATCCTCTCCATCAACACAGACAGTGTTGGCAGGGGAATCCCTCCTACCGAGCAATAGTCTTCACCCGGTGGGGGGGGGGCGCAGGAGAAGGCAGTAATTATTGCTAGCGGCTATAGCAACAGCTTGCTATATTTGCTAGCAAATTCTGCAGGCTGGTTGTACCAAAGTCACTACTACTTCTGCTGGAAGTCTATTGATCGATGGCATACTAGCTCATTATGAATTACTTGCCTGAGATCGAAGCCCCCAAAGCGACTCTCTCGTTCCTTTCCACTGCTATGATAACCGAGTGACTTCCGGGTATCGCGGCTCTGGCGCTGTGATTAGCCGGCGCCGTGATAACATCACACCCACGAATGCACGCGGGACCCGTCAGTGATGGCACAATCGCCTTCACTAATGGCACGCTCAGTGCGCCTGCGCCGTTGACATCGGTGCAGTCTTTTTCTGCAAATATCTCCTAAACCGTGTAGGTTTAGGAGATATTTGTTGCACTTACAGGTAAGCCTTAATCTAGGCTTACCTGTAGGTTAAAGTGGTCTGTAAGGGTTTACAACCACTTTAAAGCAGAACTTCAGTCTTATTGTCAGTTTTCTTCTTCAAAAAGCATTAATGTTATAGGTGTATTTCCTCTTCTTGCTTGTAAATATGACATTCATCACAGGATCCCGACAGACAGCAGCAATTACAATGTGGACATCTAAAGCCTTGCTCCTACTTGCTTCCGTGATTACGTGCAGCTTGCTACCCAGCATGCACCGCCTGGTCTTGCACCTGCACAGTAAGGACACAGCAGGGCACACTGTGTTGTTTACAGGTTGAAATAACAATGGAAGAATCAGCGGAAATTCCTGCCCTGTTATGGCAACCTGTCAATCAACATAGAACCCAGAAGGAAGGCAAGTTCAGTCTGAAGACTCCTGGAATAAGGCCGCCCAGGATTCCTTGGGAATTGCCTAATGACGAAATCACCTAGGCGGCCAGGATTGGAAGTGCAGACTACATATAAAAAAAAAGGAAAAAGATTAAGATCTTTAGAAAAAAAATGAATAATTCCCATTACAGACTTCTGCTGGTGGGCATTGTGTTGCAAGGAACATAAAGAAATGGGTGGCACTCCACTTTCACTTTAAAGCTCCTGACCCTAACGCTTCATGTACACTACAGCTCCTAAACTTGATTTTGGGAGCTTTTGGCTTTTTTTTTTTTTTTTTGCCAAAGCTCCTAAACTCAACTCTTTAAAAGCCTATGTGTCAATGTACACCTAGGCTTTTACCAAAGTTTAGGAGCTGCTGCAATTGGGGGAACCTCTCCTCCTGAATGTGGAAGAACTACATTCAGGATAGAAAACTTTTGACTGCTGGTCAGAGGTCATAGTAGGCTATGTGTACGTGAAGCCTAATACTAACCTACTTAAAGTCAATGTAAATCCAATTATTTATTTTTTTGATGTCACAGTGTACAGTATAAGATTTCCTATTATCTGTGCCCAGCCTTGCCACACAGAGTTAATCCAGCTCTGAGCAATCCTCCTTTTCTTTTTTTCTTTTTGTTCAGTGAAATAAAACAGACTTACAGAGAAAAACCTTAGTCTGTTCTGCCCCCTTGCTGTGAGTGACAGGTTATTTACATATCTCATGCACTAGCCTGGAGACTGACATCATTTTTTAATTCCCACCCCCACTCCTTTTCTGATGTCATAGCAGAATTAAGTGTAAGGAATACACAGGAAAAAATGCATGTTGACGGGAGTGTAGAATAGGGCCGGGAGTCTACTGACATCACGACTCCACCCACAGTGCTCCAGACAACAGACCCACCCACAGAATCTGCAGTTTTTCAGTTCTTATAACAGACACAGGGGAGACATTTGACAGGTAAGGATACATGCAGGAGGCATCTATATCTTTATAGATCAGCACTATGGCGGTAGTTTAGAAAGGATGAGAGTGGGTTTACATCCACTTTAATCTTTTAACACTGCATTAACCTATATAGCAGCCTATGCACCTTCATCCTGAGCCCCAACATCGCAAACCAACAGTTCTGCATCATGAAAAATATAAACCAGTTAAAAAAATAAAATAATTCTGAGTAGTGGCCATAACCACTTTCTTGCAGTGTGTGATTATTTCTCCCCTTTGTTTTGCCTGTCTGACAGTTTTTGTGCTTTGTTAGGAAATAAAGAAGAAGCAGCGCGCACAAGAAGAACTAACCAACAGGCCACAGTCCCTTCCTCTCCCAGACGTAGTGCCAGACACAGAAGCCCACTTTGGTCAGAACGGAGCTCCACTCTTGAACGGCCATGCCCCCTTGGCAGCAGCAAATCACCCCGGTCTACAACAGCCAAACCGTAACCATGGACTTTTAGGGGGTGCCCTGGCCAATGTCTTTGTCATAGTGGGATTTGCAGCCTTCGCCTACACAGTCAAGTATGTACTAAGAAGCATAGCCCAGGAATGATGAGATTTACCATGGGCATCAAGAAGAATCTGAGACCAAACTAGCAATAGTCGGGAAAGAGCAAATGAACTGCTAGGAGAAGACGGACTCGCTCAGCACAACGCTCGGGTCATTTCTATTTGTGCTACAGTTGTGCAAAGTGATATATCGGTTGGCTCATGGGTTTATTATTATATATATACATATATATATATATTTTCTTTTTTAGAACATGAGATGAGTGGTTGTGTATTTTCCATGACTGCAAACTAAAAAGAGACCCTGTACTATGTTCACTGCAGCCTCTGGTGCTTGAATCAGCCGGGCGTCTTCATTTCCAACATCTGCTTTAATCCAATGAATTTCCTCAAGCTCTTCTATAAAAGCTGTCAGGGAGAGGGCTATGTTCTCTGTACTGGATCCGCGATGCGATGTGGGCCTGTTCATCTGCTGTAGACAGTCTGCTCCATTCCAGCATACAGGCTCCAAAAAGATTGGTCCAGTTTTGTACGTCGGCTATCCGGTGATAAAGTCTGAAAGTTTAATGTTGACGTTTTCACATGTCCTGTTGTGTTTTTTTATTTTATTTTTCCTGTTTTAGTGTGTAAGTTTTAGCTCTGAAAGTGAGGTAAAATTTTAAAATCAACTATGGAATGATTGTATCACTTGATTTATATCCCGTTTAGAAGTGGATATTAAAAGGTTCATTCAGTGAGATTGAACGTAGGAAACTTTGAATATTTGAATGGTATTTACCTGCATGACCCATGATCAGGTAGAGACTTGAAGGATAATTAAATCTAAGAACATCAATGTATTATATTGCAGCATAACTGTCCTTCGATGTGTGCATTACTTTTGTTGTTTTCAGGCTAAGAGCATATTTAGCAAGTACACAAATATCTCCAAATCATGTTGGAAATGCAGTTTCCAGGTTACAGACTGTAAGTTAAACTGGAAGCATAACAAAATATATTGTGTTTCTTCTGTTAAGTACAAATCATCACTATTACACAAAAATGGGAAGAACAAAGTCAGACCTATTTGAAGTCTGGCCTGAGAGGCCACCATGTCCATCTCAATAGTTGAAGTGGAGTGAGTTAAAGGTAAAAAAAATTAAAATTATATCCCTAAATAGCTTCCTTTACCTTTAGTGCAGTCCTCCTTCACTTACTTCATCCTTCGATTTTACTTTTAAATATCCTTATTTCGTCTGAGAAATCCTCACTTCCTGTTCTTCTGTCTGTAAATACATGCAGTAATGCAAGGCTTTCTCCCTGGTGTGGAGAAAGGCTCCTGAGGGGGCGAGCTGGAGTGTCGGGATGCCCACTAATACACAGCTCCTTTCTTTATTTTTATTTTTTACCTTTACAACCCCTTTAAGCCTCGTGCACATGCTTGGTTTACTCGGCAAGAAAATTGCTGGCAGAGCTTTCTTGCCGAGTATACCGTGTGTGTGTACGTGTACGAGGCTTTCAGGTTTCTCGTCAAGAAAACTGCCTAAAATCTCGACAAGAAAAATAGAGAACCTGCTCTCTATTTTCTCGTCGTGATTCTCTGCAGTGTTTTCCTGCCGAGTAACTCGAGAGTGTGTATACATGCCTGTCACTGTGGAAACCCGCGCATGCTCGAAATGACTGACGAATGCGCGGTAGCTTCCTAGGTATAGGTGGATGCAGCAAGATGGTGGCGACTGCATCAAATGTGACACGTTCTTGCCATTCAAAAGAACCGCGGTTCGTTTATATGGAGTGTCTGTACACTTGGGTGGCAATAGATTCTTGCCAAGAATCTCGTCAGGAAAAAAAACCTTTTTTTTTTCCTGACGAGATTCTGGCCCGTGTGTACAGGGCTTTAGTGTAGTCATTCCAGGAAGTGTCAGTGCAGGATCACCAGGTAAAAATAAAGAAAAAAAAGCCTGAAAAAAATGATTGTAGCTCACACAAATTCAAGGACTTGAAAGCTACAATATATTGCATTTTTATTTTTGATTGCAAATGTACTTCAGGGCCGAAGATGCACATTATTGTCAAAAGTATTGTGACACCTGCCTTTACACGCACATGAACTTTAAAGGCGTCTTAGTCCATAGGGGTCAATATTGCGTGGGCCCACCCTTTGCAGCTATAACAGCTTCAGCTCTTCTGGGAAGGCTGTCCACAAGGTTTAGGAGTGTGTCTATGGGAATGTTTGACCATTCTTCCAGAGGCGCATTTGTGAGGTCATACACTGATATTAAACGAGAAGGCCTGGTTCACAGTCTCTGCTCTAATTCATCCCAAAGATGTTCTATCGGGTTGAGGTCAGGACTGTGTTCAGGTCAGTCAAGTTTCTCCACCCCAAACTCGCTCATCCATGTCTTTATGGACCTTGCTTTGTGCACTGGTCCTAATCATTTGGTGGAGGGGGTGGGGATTATGGTGTGGGATTGTTTTTCAGGGGTTGGGCTTGGCCCCTTAGTTCCAGTGAAGGGAACTCTTAAGGCATACCAAGACATTTTGGACAATTGCATGCTCCCAACTTTGTGGGAACAGTTTGGGGATGTCCCCTTTCTGTTTCAAACCTGACTACCCACCAGTGCACAAAGCAAGGTCCATAAAGATGTGGATGAACAAATTTGGGGTGGACCTTGTGGACAGGCTTCTCAGAAGAGTTAAAGCTGTTATAGCTGCAAAGGGGTGGGTGTTAATGCAGACCTTCCCAGCAGCATACACTGGCCCTCCTTTTGCTCCCACTTTGTTCAGTTCGGCTTCCAGGGGAGAAGGAAAGCCTGGCATAAGCTAAAAGTTACCAGATTCGTAGTTTACGTGGGTGGTGGGCTACTCAAGTGACAGTGCTCACAAGTGGACTGAAGGAAAGGAAACTATATGCTGGAGATGTATAGGAAATTAAAGCAAACCCTTTTTCTTTGCACAAGTTTTTGTTTAAAGCTAAAGAATAATCTGCTTATATTTTGCCTTCTCTGGTATACAATTCTCTCCCGATATCGGCATTTAGGCTGGGAAGAAAAGGCTAGATGATGCTAAATGTCCTCCAGCCAGGAAATAAGGCTGGCTTTACTTAATTTGCTGTAGCGTCTAATAAACACTATGATGGGCTCACATTGTGCTGTGACATCTGAATAAGCAATATCAGGATAAGAGAGGAGCCTGTACAGCTGTGCAAGACTGAAGGCAAGTCTATAGTTCAGTCTTAAATCAAAACTAATTGCAATTTAAAAAATGTATAGCTGTTACTGTAAGCTTTTATAGCAGAAGCGACTATGTCTCCTCTGTCATAAGATCTTTTGCTGACTGCCGTGCGTGTGCAGCTAAGTCTACAGCCCTGTAATGTGTAAGCATTATCTATGGCCACGCAAAGGCAGAGAAAGAAGACTGCAGACTAGGACAGAGACCGGGAGAAGATGGCAGCGATTGGCTTTACAAGGGGAATGCCAACACTGAAGAAAGATTCACAGAGAGGTAAGTGGGCCATAAAGTGGAAGTACATAACTTGCCAATTATTACAAGGACCCACCTGGTGGGACCACACTAAGTACAGTTCCATGTAAAAATACATCCCATAGTGTGTTTCCATGGTAACATAAATGCAAGTAAAGCTGACCTAAACTGTAAGCTTAGGCCTGCTTTAATCAGGGATAGTATGGAGGGGAATAAGTCTCCAAATCATTGCCAGTCAGCTGTGCAGATCCATGATTCTACATTTTGGGTTATGTGACTTAAAGGAGTTGTAAAGGAAAAAAGATTTTTTTTGCTGAAATGACTGTTTACAGGGTATAGATATATAATAGTTAACTGATTCCTTTTAAAAATGATTAAAACTAGATAAAAATCAATCATTAATGTACCTGTAGTTTCTAGTTTCGTTTTTGCATCTAGTTTCGTGTTTGCATGTTATTTCCTGCCTCTGTGCTATACAGAGCATACAGGGCTATAGAGCAGTGATGGTTTGGAAAACGAAACTAGACACACAGTAATCACACCTCCTTGAAGTTAGTGACCACAGAGAGAAAGCTCCCAGTACTGTGGTCATCAGGAAACAGACAACCAGGAAGTGTGGAGATCAGAGAAGAATTACAGCAGCTTGAGAGCAAAAACGAACAATGAGGACATAAAAACGGCACTGCATTAGGATAAAGGAAGCTATTAAGATAAACAAAAAAAAATCCTTTACAAACCCTTTTAAGCTCAGCACTGTGGATGCCAAGGAAGGAATTATAGTTGATTGGTAGATAAATTGGGTCTTTTCTGTGATGGGCTGCTGTTAACACTATACTATTGACATCGGCTACTTTACATACACTATGCAGCTCTATGTTCCAGTGGCAGTCTGGGCAACTTAAATTGAGTCGGTATTGATACGGGTATGCATATCGCTTGTCCCATGTGGTATATTGTAGAAGATGGGTGGATGGTCTGGTATTTTTAAAGCTGTTTCTTTGGAGTGTAGTTCTTTTTCCAAATTTTGTTGACCCCCCCCCCCCCCCCACCATTTTGACACAAGGATGAGTCTTTATTTGAGCCATTCTGTTGGACTCCGCTAAAAATAAAGATCCTTACCTTTATGTGTTAGCTTTGTAAATTGATTTATATTCTTTAAATTCACAATGCTAGGACACCAGAATATAAAGATCTTTATTTTTTATTTTCAAGTGAGTTATTTTTTGCTCAGTCCAATAAGATTGGAAATTTATAGCCACATTGCTTAAATTAAGACCTTTAACGTTTTGATTTAAAACATTGTGAATTGACCCTAAAGTCACCAGTGCCAGAAGTATCCATTTATGAAGCCAAATAAGCTTTGTGAAAATAACCTACCTTAAGACCCCCTTCACATTGGGGCGCTTTAGCGTAAAAAAGCGCATGAAAGAAGCCTCATCTGCAATCCCAATGTGAAAGCCGGAGTGCTTTCAGAGCCCTCTCCAGGGCTGTCTTACTGAGTGGGCACCCCTGGGCACAGCCCATCCATCAGAGACAAAAGTAGCAGCGTGGGGCAAGGGAGTCGAGCTTAGCTGGCACAGGCAGTCCGGTGGGTAGGGCCTCCATTAGGGGGGTACAGAGCACATACACTAGTAAGGGGCCTTAGCATCTAGAAGGGCTCTGCTGTGTGGCGGGGATTGGAGAATCCGGGGCGGGTGCAGGAGGAGATCTCCGTGTGTGTGCATGTGTGTCTTTGTACATGTATATGTGTGTGTGGCTGTTTACGTATGTGCGCACCTGTGCGTGTCTGTGTCTATGTGTGTGCTTGTGTACATGTATGTGTGTGTTACTGTTTACATGTGTGTCTGTGTACATGTATGTGTATGGCTGTTTACGTGTGTGTACATGTATGTATGTGTGTGTGTTTCTGTTTACATGTGTGCGCCTGTGTGTGAGAGAGATATGTATATCTCTCTCACACACATACACGTGAGGGAGGATAACACTGTACAGGCATTGGGGGGGCTGAGAGCGTACAGTTGTGAGGGGGGACTGAGAGCACACAGGTGTAAGGGGGCTTAAAGCGTACAGGTGTGAGGGGGGCTGAGAGAGCACAGACATGTAGCAGAATACATTTTGGCCTACATTTATAAAAACATGTTTTAAATGTTTCTAATTTGATATGTGTCATAGCAAAAAGTAGAAAATATTGTACTTTAATTCTTGGGAGTAGGTGTGTAAATTGGGCAGGCTTGTAGGGGCCCAATAACATTACTTTGCCCAGGGGCCTATGATGCTATTAAGATGGCCCTCTCACACTGCCAGCGCCCACAAAAACGCAGGTAAAGCTCTGCTAAGACCCCTTTCACACTGGGGCATTTTTCAGGTGCTTTGGCGTTAAAGCGCCCTTTCCCATTGATGCTCTTTTAGTAGCAGTGTATTTAACTCCCTTAAATCGCTACAGAGAAGCTGCTTGCAGGACTTTTTTTGACGCCATGTCTCCATGTCTTGGTAGGTTTGCAGTTGAGCCATACTCTTTCCATTTTTGGATGATGGATTGAACAATACTCCGTGAGATGTTCAAAGCTTGGGATATTTTTTTATAACTTAAAACTCTGCTTTAAACTTCCCTACAACCAGGGATGGACTGGCTATTGGGACTACAAGGAGTTTCCCGATGGCACAGTGGGCCGTCTTCAGTGACAGCGGACCACCGCCCCCTCCGCTCGTCTGTCTCTCCCTTCCCGCATCACCTCCTCTCCCTTCCTGCAGCGCTCACCTGGGGGGACAAAGAAGCAGGGGGAGGAGTATGGGGGAGGGGACAGACAGCTGACTCAACAGCTATGGCCTGGGAGTTTCTCACTTCTGCCTAATCTTGTCCCATAAGGGGGGGCACCAAACTGATTCTTTGCCCCAGGTGAAATAATGTCTTGCTTTCCCACTGGTACTGCTAAATAATAAAGTAGAACGGCTAGTGAAGGGGGAGAGGGGGCTTGGGTGTTTGGGGGGGGTGGGTAGGAGTTGTCCGGCCACCATGGGAGAGACCTGTCAAAGTGGGCCAGTCTGGATGAAGTCCAGGGCCAGATTTTTGTCTCAGTCTAGCCCTGCCTACAACTTTTATTCCTAACCTGTCTGGTGTGTTCCTTAGCCTTCATAATGCTGTTTGTTCACTAATGTTCTCTGAGGGCTTCACAGAACAGCTGTATTTATACTTATATTAAATTACACACAGGTGGACTCTATTTACTAATTAGGTGACTTCTGAAGGCAATTGGTTCCACTAGTTAGGGATATCGAAGTAAAGGGGGGCTGAATACAAATGTACGCCAGAATTTTCAGATATTTATCATATATCATATCATATAAAATCCATTTACGTTTTTGGTTGTAACAGGACAAAATGTGAAAAACTTCAAGGGGTATAAATACTTTTTTAAGGCACTGTACTCTGAAAGTGAAATCGCATCTAAAGGGATGCAGGTGCAGCAGCTAATTGATAATAAAACCACTACCGTACAGATTCACTCAGCACATGGACACAGACAAACAGCTATTTCTTCAGAATAACAGAAAGTAGGTATCTGTAACTGTTTGTTAAAATCCTTGCAATCTACATAGATCACCAGTGGGGAAGGTATTTTTCTCAACTAAAGTGGAGTTACTCTTTAATTTCCATGTTTTTTTGTTTGTTTTTTTGTACAGATTTATTAGTGCCCCTCTGCTGGCTATCTGTATTTCAGACAGTCGAACCTCTTTATACTAAATTACTGCTATTTCATACTCCTACTCGTGCTAGTGGTTGGGGGGCAGTAAAACCCCACAATTGATGTGCGCTTGTACTGTCCCACAACCACTACTCCCTTTAGAGGCGGAGGTAGCGGCTGTGGTTGTGTACACATGCTGCAGCAGAAATTTTACCCCCTGTCATTCAAATGAATGGGGCCACACAACTGTGTGCAATGGACACCGATCACTCTTCAGAGAGAAAAGCTAGTGCGAACTAGCACTTAGGGTCTATGTTTCAGCTTTTTGATTGCGTGAGATGGATTTCACACTCAACTATAGTAAAATGCTAAACCCACTTAAAGGTAGGTTGAGTGCAGAATCCTGATTTTTTTTTTTTGTAAGACCGTTCACGGTTTCAAAATTCAATACCTTGTAGCAATAAAGCAAGATCTATAAAAAGAGGAAAGTGGCGCTGACTTCCAGCTAACATAAAACTCTGTCCAACTATTGGTATAGGGATAAGTGAAGGTGGCAATGGTATATGTGTATATCCCAAGACTCCTATGCCAAGCCAACAAGTGATAATAAACTTGAGAATAATATGGAAATATATATATTATATTTTTCCAAAATAAAATGTTCTTGTTTTGAAAAAAAAATCTAATTTTGGATGGTTGCTATGGACAGTTCAAATTTTCAAAAAAAAAATTCTCATTTTGAAAAAGAAAATAGTCTCATTTGGAAAAGAAAATTCTCGTTTTGGAATGTTGCTATGGACTGGTTGCCATGGACGATTCAAATTAAAAAAATAATAAAAAATGTTGCTGAGTTGGACCCTTGCTCTCTCTGGGGATACAGCCGGCCAACACACTCCCTTTACAGTCAGACCTATAGCTCTGCAATCAGCAAAGCTCATGCTCTCAGCTAATTGGAGTGTTTTGGCTTCGATTCTGCAGGGGGTGTGTTAGGCCTCTGCTTCCAACAGTTTCAAGAGTCCTACTCAGCTGCATGCTGGCAGGAGACAGACTTTTCTGTTTAGGCTGTGTCTGCTTTCTAAAGAAACTGAGCTGTTAGGCCCCTTTTCATACATGTTGACCAATGAAAAAAAGGCATCTCTTTGGAAAATCGGACATAAATGGATAATCATCCCTTTGCATCCACTTCTGTCAACATCCATTTTTGGAACGGATTAAATCCCTATTTTTCTTCCGTAAAAAACTGAATGGGACATAAATCGATTGTACAGGGACAAATGGTAAATTTTTGCTAAAAAAAAAAATGGCTCCAGGACTCAAGTGGTTCTAAGGGCCAGTTCATACCAGACACTTTTTTTTTTTTCTGCACTAAAAATGCATGCACAGTGTTTTTTATGTATTCCAATGGCTCTAGTTCACACCACGCAGTCCGTTTCTGGTGCAGAAACTGACCGGAACTGACTGTTTTGGTGCAGAAAAAACTGAACTGCACGGTACTGCATCTAGTGTGAACTGGCCCTTAATGAATTCTAAGCATTAAGATAAAAATACCTGCTGTGTGCAGCAGCCTTCCTAATACTTACCTGAGCCCCATCTCTATTCAGCGATGTTGCATGAGAGACCCGTCTGTCTGGCTGACACATACAAGTGCCACTGGCTCCCGCTGCTGACAGTGAGTTAGTGAGACAATAAGGAGAGAGGGGGGGCCACGAGCTGCGGCTCTGTGTCTGAATGGTGCCCCCATAGCAAGCTGCTTGGTGTGGGGGCAAAAGGGAGAGGCTAGAAATGCCCGAAAGGGACCAGAGAAGAGGAGGATCTGGGCTGCTCTGTACAAAACTACTGCATAGAGGAGGTAAGTATAACATGCTTGTTATAAAAACAAAAAAAAACAAGACTTTGATATTACTTTAAGGACTCTAGCTGGCAGATGTAAAAAAAACTAATGTAAACGTCATAATTTTTCATTCAAATTTTTCTCCACACTTGTGTCCCCCATTAGAGCCCCCTCCCCACTTGTGTCCCCCAACAGAGCCCACTCCACACTTGTGCATATAGGGAAAAAGGTGCGCTACATATAACACAGCAAAAAATTGCAACAAATAATAATAAGATGTTAGACCAAAGTCCAAAAATAAACAACAGCAAAGTTTATTTTGTTTTTTAGGTGCAGCACTGGCATAACTTGTTTGTTCATTCACTTTTAATTCATTAATATTTTTTTTTTTCATTTTTCATCAATGTTTTTGTTTATGTCAGATGTGGGGTTAGCGCGGATTGTCCTTGCCTAATACACTCCACACTTGTGCATACATCAGAGCTCTCCTGCCCACTTGTGTATACATCAGAGCCCCCTTCACACTTGTGTCCCCTATTAGAGCCCCCCTTCACACTTGTATCCCCCATCAGAGCCCTCCACATTTGTTTCTCCCATCAGAGCCCCTCCACACTTGTATCCCCCATCAGAGCCCCCACCACACTTGTGTCCCCCATCAGAACCCCCCTCAATGCCTTCAGAAGGCAAAGCAAGCTCCACAATTTAAACAGAGTCCGTCCCTGCGGTGAGTCAGATGACCGAAGCTGCAGGCTGGACAAAATGTCCTAGCGGGCCGGATGTGGCCCAAGGGCTGTACTTTGGAGACCCTGGTTTAGATCATAGAATATTCATGTGTTAGAATGGCCTAGTCAAAGTCCAGACATAAATCCAATTGAGAATCTGTGGCAAGACTTGAAAAATGCTCTCCATCCAATCTGACAGAGTCTGAGCAAAGAAGAATGGGCAAAAATCTCACTCTCTATATGTGCAAAGCTGGTAGAGACATCCCCAGAAAGACTTTCAGGTGTAATTGCAGTGAAAGGTTCTACAAAGTATTGACTATTGAGGGAGGCTGAATACAAATGCACGTCGCGTAGCTATCTTCCTCCGTTGTTATGTTCCCCCGCTCTCCGGCGCCTCTTATATAGACATGGGGCGTGGCCATCCAATAACATGCGATATCACATGGCACAAGGGGCGGGCTCTCCGGGCGATGTCATTGGATGGCCACCTCCATACAGCTCGGAACATAATGGAGGAAGACAGCTTTGCGACAAGACCATCTTTTTTTGTTTTTTAACGGGTAACCGGTTACAGCGAGGAAGAAGAAGATGGCGGCGACTATGCGAGGAAGAAGAAGATGGCGATGACACCGGGAGATGCCAGCGCGGACAGAAAATGGTGGCTAAAGAAGGCGAGGGCACCGAGAGACGACATTGGGAGAGATGGCGGCTCAGAGCTATTTTACTAATAAAAGAATTGTCAAAAAATGTCTCTTGTATTTTTTTTACTTTTCACTACTATTTTGGTGAAAGGGTAGGGGTAGGATGTATCCGATACCCTTTCAAATAGGGTGGGGGGCACGGATCTGTGGGTCCCCTTGTGAAAGTGGGGGGTTCCAGATTCCGATAAGCCCCCCGTCCGCGCACCCTGACAACCGCCGGGCAAGGGTTGTTGAGAAGAAGCCCTTGTCCTCATCAACATGGGGGCAAGGTGCTTTGGGGTGGGGAGCGCATGAGGCCTGGTATGGTTCAGGAGGGTCTTATGTCTACATACATTTGCTAATAGGTGTCCCTCGTGTCCATCTCAAATGTATGGGTTAACTGCCAAATTTTGTCAACAGTTGTCCTTTAGGCTTCATTCAGATCATGCGGACTCCGACTCTGCTGGTCTCCACTGAGCTGGCGGATAACTGGTCCTTCTCTGCTCACTGAGCGGGGAGGGGCTTGTCAAGCGCCGCTGTCTCCTATGGTGAAATCGGACAAAAACGGACAGCATGCCCATTTTCATCAGATCTCACATGACCCAATCCGCCATGGACGGATGGCGATGTATCGCCTTCCGTCTGATTTTACGACGGATTGGATAGGGTCGGATATCAGCGGACATGTCACCGCTGACATCCGACGCTCCATAGGCTTGCATGGAGTGGCCAATCAGGTCCGCCGACAAAACTTACAGGTGGACCTGAATGGTCTGACCGTGTGAAAGGGGCCTAAAGCGGAACTAAACTCATTAACTCACTAATTGTAAACACGTTGTGGGAATGTAACTGTACCCCTATACTGTTCAAAGCAGAGTTCCACCCAAAAGTGGAACTTACGCTTAAACCACTCCTTGCCCCCTTACATGCCACATTTGGGGGGTGGGCTTCAGTAGGAGTGGGACTTCATGTCCCACTTCCTCCTTCAGCCCATGGACCGCTTAGGCGACTCATCATATCCCCTTAGGCAAAGGCCCTCCCTGTAGGCGATCACCTGGAACATGTGACAGGTCCCAGGTGATCGCCTGTCCACTCGGGGAGCGCAGCGCCTCTCGCACATGCGTAGTAAATGCCCGGCCGTGAAACCGAAAGCTGTCACGGCTGGGGGTGCCCACAGTTAGGATGGAGGGGGCGCCAGCGGAGAGGGGGAGACGAGCGAAGCTCCTGGCGGCTGCATTGCTGGACAGTGGAACAGGTAAGTGTCGGTTTATTAAAAGCCAGCAGCTACACTTGTAGCTGCTGACTTTTGATAAACATAAAAAAGGCTGGAACTCCGCTTTAACCACTGGCTTGCTGGCCATATATACCTCCTTCTTGCCCAGGCCAATTTTCAGCTTTTAGCGCTCTCACACTTTGAATGACAATTGGGCGGTCATGCAACACTGTACTCAAACTACATTTTTATCATTTTTTTCACACAAATAGAGCTTTCTTTTGGTGATATTCAATCTCCACTGTTTTATAAACAAAAAAAAGATACAGAAAATGTTGTTATAAAGGTTTGCAAATACAGTAAAACCTTGGTTTGAGAGCGTTTTGCAAGTCAAGCAAATATTTTTAATCCATTTTGATTTGATATACAAGCGATGTCTTGATATAAGAGTAGCATTGTGCCACCACTGAGTAGAAAATAGAAGAGAGGCGCCTCTAAGTGTAGCAATATGGTTACATTTAATGAAGATACATTTAGAAACTTACATGGTTAATGATTAAAACAGGCACATCTAAGTATGCAGGAGAAAACAAACAACCAAAGTGTAGCGCTAAAATTATGTGGAAATTGAAAATATCATACAGTGAAGTATCATGTGGGTTGTGAAAAAGTGACAATTCAAAACAAAAGTAAATATGAATTTAAAATGTGACATTGAAAATCAAACAATAGTTCATAAGTGTGTGGAAAGTGTTCCAATCTGAATATCCAAATAGATGTGACAACAATAGAGAAAGTGTTGATAGTAGATCCACCACCAAGGTAATTGAGGGGGCTTACCAGAGAATATGGACTCAGCTAAGCATACACTTAATGAGTCGCTAAGGCTTGTGTGTTAATAACAGCCAGGTAGTAGACCTCCCAATGGAAAACGAAATTTCAAAGTAGATCAACTCTTCATATGATAGAAGGGGAACCAAGAATTTGTATATGGTGCCAGGATCAGCATACATGGAACGTAGGTTCATTAATAAGATCCAAGGAGCTCAATGTGTAACAGCCAGGGGAGAAAAAATAAATGCGAACATAGTGTAATACCGTTTTAAAACTTTACTTTAAAAAAGTTCCAAAGCATAAAAGTTTACACTCACATTTATATGGAAAAATCAAAGCGTCATACAATTAGGCAGTAGAATCAGCTGGAAACCCGACATGTTTCGATCTAGAGATCATCATCTGGGGTGCTGACCTACTGCTGTAACTACTCACAATATATACCTGTGCACCCTTACCACACTAACGGCTCCAGCTTCAATTAATTAAAATCAATTACCAGATGAATAGGGATGTAATCGGCGTGCGCTCCAAGCCTCGCCTCTCAGGACCAGGCTGGAACGCAACGTCAGTCGCGCGGACACTCAGCTGCGTGTCATAGAGATGCGCATTATACTGATGACAGGAAGTGCGTTCTATCGCACGACGTTATGCGCCTCAAGCCTCACATCAGAGGGGGAGGCTGGAGCGCAACGTCGTATGCGCGCACGCAGGGAGATCACGTGACATAATCCAGGATGCTAGGGCCGGAAGTTGTCATCACAGAATGTGATAACAAGCGGCAGGTCATATCCACAAGAAAGATAAAACGGGGTATATGGAAATTAAAGGGGGGGATAAACCCATCTATATGTTAGCCATATTAAGGGAATTGTGGTAGATAAATAAAAAACACAAGCAGGAAAAAGAGAATAACCTGCCAGTGCAAATATGCAAAAATTTAAACAGAGTATCGTAATGTTAACAAATGGCATAAACAAATAATATACACTTAACAATAGTGTCACCATAAGGTTGAAATGAATGAAACGTTACGAAATAAAATTATAAAAAATGACAAAAAATTGTAAATTAATACAAATTAGGTTAATATGTCTTGATGCCATAATGAAACAAAGAAACATAATATATCTAAAAAACTTCTAAACTTCAAGATTTGTTGATGAAAGCGTTTATGTCCCACTCGACGTTGAGGCCATGCGGGACATACGTACGCAATTCATATATCCAATAGACCTCAAGTTGGGAAACACCTCTCAATCTGGCTCCTCCCCTCCAAGGTGGTACATATTTATCAATTATTAAAAATTGAGTACCTGTAGGATTGCGTAAATGACATTCTCTGTAGTGTCGGGGGACAGTATGTTTGGTGCTCCCACCAATAATTTTAGCAACATGCTCACCTACCCGTACGGAAAAGGCCCGTATAGTGCGACCAACGTACTGTTTTCCGCACGGGCAGGTGATAAGGTACACCACATGAGTGGTGGCACAAGTGCAAAAAGACTTGATGGGGTAACTGCGACCTGTATTAGTGGACCTGAATTCCAACGATTTGGATCTCCCATTGATATTTACCAAGCAAACACTGCACTTTTTACATGGATAATACCCCTTCATATCCTGGAAGAACACTGGGCGACGGGGTGGATCAACAATGTTGGGAGCAATTCGGTTTCTAAGAGTGGGAGCTCCTCTAAAGATGATTTTAGCTCTCTCTGGTAGATTAGGCCCCAACACTTTGTCGCTCCTAAGTACATCCCAATGTTTGTCAACAATGGACTTGATGTCCCTGTGCTGGTTAGAATATGAAGTGGTCATAGAGAACCTGAAAGAGTCATCAGGTTCTCGCGGGGTTTTATCCATCAAAAGTGTACTTCGTTCTATTAGTGCTACCTCATGTAGTTCAAGATCCACTGCTGCGATGTCGTAACCTTTCTCAACAAACCTACTCTTCAGCATAGATGCTTGTAGGAAATAGGTGTCGTCATCTGTGCAATTCCTCCGTAAACGGAGGAACTGGCTACGTGGAACAGACTTAAGCCAACTTCTATGGTGGCAGCTATCAATTGGAATGAAGCTGTTCCTATCGGTTGCCTTAAAGTGGGTCCGAAATTTGAAACTTCTAGATTCCAATTCGATTTCCAAGTCTAGGAAGGTAATCTTCACAGGACTGGAATCAAAAGTGAATGAGATGCCACGTTCATTGGTGTTAAGAAATGAAAAGTATTCCTCTAGACTCTGTCGCGAACCATCCCATAGGAGGAGGACGTCATCAATGTACCTCGCCCAAAGGACGAGGGACGGATGTTGATCACGATAGACGACGTCCTCCTCCCATTTCGCCATAAAAAGATTGGCAAGACTGGGGGCAAACTTGGCCCCCATTGCCA